>JBBPRF010000301.1:0-31803 GCA_038092875.1 Lanmaoa pseudosensibilis
CGTACCCTTTCAAGTGGCGCTTCTGGTATCTGCGAGCCCTGTTCCGATTGTCCTCCCTGCCTCCGAGGGAATTTCGCTCTTCAAGGATGTTATCGCTGTAAGTTATCTGACCTCCTATTAAGCCTAGTACTCAGTTGTTTCTTTTAGCGCGAACCCATTGCTGTCGATGTCGTCAAGCGGGGTGATCTCTCCACCCCAGAACTCACGGACGTCGAGGAGGTTGCTAAGCGCGACCCTCTTGCTTCGCCGAACCTCGAAGAGGATGTCGATGTGGAAGCACGCATTTGTCGTGGTAATTGCCTCTGAGGCACCCAGCTGAAGATACCATAGTGACGTCAGCATCAGCACGGGTTGCCCGAGCATGAGCTGCCATCTCAACTGGTGCTAGACGCACCGTCCACTCTTTAACATGGTCACCCGCCTTCGTTCTCCTTTCTGTACTTTTCTTCGCTTATCAAGTGCTTCGTTATTCATCCACAAGTTTCGCCTTTTGTTGTAGCAGATAGTTGATTTATCTTCAGGATACCTCTTAGATGGCCTATCTTTTGGTCTCATATTTCAAATCCCTGTAGCGTTGCCTCTTACCTAGCGTTCTCTGTATCTCATACGTGCTGTATCAATTTAGACGCGATAGGTACCCAAGGCGTGATTGATTCGCGAGTTGGGATGTGTCCTCGAGATCACAAAGATCTGGAATGGCCTCAAGTCAAAGTACTTTTAGCGACTGATGTACTCGATATCTGCAAGTCCTAATATTTCAGCCGGAAACTATCAATGTCAAATCAATGTATCATAGGCGACATTCAAATCGATCCCCCTTGGCACCCATACCGGAAATAGCACACGCACCTCGTAAAAAAAAAGGTTTCGTTCGAGAGCGGCCATACCGCGAACTTTATCGGAATTACGATAGTCGTCCCCCTTAGGCAATCGTTCCGAAGGAAGCCAGTCATTGAAACCCCTTCCGACGGCGAGAGGCAACGTTCCCAGACCCGTGCACCGGCGAACGAAAATATCCATGTAGCACCCTAACGAATTATCTCCCGAGTCTGCCTACTAGGAGAGACTAGGACGGCTCTTGAATATGGGCGAGACATGGTTTCAGGAGGAATCACTGATGGAGGGTCGGGATACAATCTTCAGAAGACTGCGGACATTGCCGGGTCATGCGGTTGTTGTGCCTTGGACCGATACCACGGACGCTCGGACAAGCACAGAGGTTGGGTTGGTGACGTCGCGATTCAGACTGGGCTACAAGGTGTCCTGGGATACAAGCTGCCACCTCACCTGCTCGAGATCTTGTGAAGGGCCCAGTGCTTCAGGTGTTGCCAGCGTCAAGGGACAGACAAAACGAGGGTAATAAAGGTTGTAACTGTGTTCAGTGATGCTATGCTCAGAATGTCGTCTGAGAAACCACCACGGTGTAAACAAGTACCAGTCTTGCCGAACAAGAGCGAAAACGCGAAAGGGCGCGAGCGATGAGCAACCCTCATGCAAATGCGAACTGAAACGCGTGCCACGTGCCCCTTCATACGGGTGAGACGTCTTTGAGCTGTCATCGACCTGCCAACGTCAGGCGTATAAGACGTTCCGAAAAGTTACCTTGAATCAGCCTGGGAAATGAGTTTTCGTCGCTGAAGTAGTAGTGGAGCAGTTCCAGATTTTAGCTCTTGGAGGTGGATAATATCATCTCAAAGGTAGGATCGGAATGGTCCATTCATCACAAGTCGTTCGGTAGAAGTAGCTTTAAGTCAAAAACACGCAGGCTGTGGCCGTCATGTTTGTGCGTTCGGAGGGCGTGCGTGGGAATTTGGTGGGAATACTGGCGACTTTCATCCTTGTTAGGAAGGTCCTGTGGCTCAATGATCTCTTACTCAGAGGTGGGCAATAATCCAGGGAATAATCGGTTCAGTTTGAGGCCACGACAGGCAGGACACTGGCAAGAAGCCAAAAGCCAGGGTAATTTCTCCATTGATACGGTGAGTGGATTTTTAAATCTATTCATCGGATTATGTATCCAATGATTGATCTATCTCTTTGAGCTTCATATCTTTCGTCATTGTGACAAGGGGACAACCTAAATAAGTCGGTCAATGGGAAATTGGCGTCAGCCTGACAGCGTCATGAATCCAGGGTAGCGAGGTGACGAAAGGTGAACAAGCTAATGTCCAAATTTGGTCTGAAGTGAAGTACCAAAATTGGTCTTTAGCTTTTTCGCTAACCACGTTCGGTAGGTTGAAAGAGCATCGATATCGACAGCGGTTGCGATGAGTATAAAGACACATCAGCGTATTCGGATGTGACTCAGCCGAGTTACTCGTACGCGCCACTCTTATTGTTCTGAGCTTTGCTTCCCTTCCCATCCGACACGCTAAAGCAAACTCTCACTCTCTCGAGCCCTTCAGAACAATAAACGCATCCCAAAATCGATATGCACGGTGCGAAGTTCACTCTCTTCTACGTCATTGCTGCCTGGACAGCTTTGGGTCAGTCAACTAGCCGTTCCTCGAAGCAAACCTTCTAATGGATACTTTTAGTCTTTGCATCACCTGTGCCCGTCGCTGCCCCTGGGCCTGAAGAACGGGCAACACATATTGCAAACATCGATCTCCTCGCTGTGAGTGCTTCTCAATCCTCTGTAGTCTCAACCAAACTGATTTTAGACAAAAAGCGCGAACCTCTTCCTGTGGCAGAGGCCGTGGTGGCACGTGAGCCAGCTCCAGTGATAGAGGATGTCGAGTCGCGGATCTGCACAAAGGGCGGCTGCATGTAGTCGACCATCTATTTTTGTGATCGCTATTTTCTTCTTTTTGCTCAGAGATCTGGACTAGTGTGGCATATTCCCGGCGATAACGTCGTTTATTGCCTACTCGTTAAAGTACTTAGACAGTAATGAGCTCCGCTCATTTTCTTTCCCGTCTTCTATGAGGAGTTCGGTGGCTGTATTATAGGCTGATACGATGTGTATTATTAGTCGTTGGCTCGAGGATTTAGTGTAGCTTCCAAGTCGTTAAAACACTTGCAATGGCTAAGAATGATTAAAAGTTGGGGCATAATCGATTAATATTTCACACTTGGTCTAACCTCTTTCGGAAATGAGCGCTGAGCGACGATATTTGACCCCATGGGGACCCGCACACAAGAAACTCCCAGGTGGAACTACCCAATTTTGACCATTTTTTGAATAACTATGCAACTACACAATTTATTTATTCAGATCTAGAGGAGCTTGTGCTCTAAGATCTCAACTACGAACCCGCGCAACGACGGCGATAAAAGGTGATGTTTTGAGGCTGTTGGCACAGAATCAATCCAGCGGGGTCGAAATCCATATTGCACGATCTTGTCACGGGTTGTCACACACGGCATGGAAGCCGTATCGAGGGTCCGACATACTCCGCTTCAAGTGTATACAGTGCACAAGGGAATGGGTGCTCAAAAAAACCGAAGCGGAGCGTAAATACTGGTGCGAGCGCGACACCCTCTCGTCACACTGAATTGGTCGTTGTTGAACAGCATCTGGGCCATGGCTATGTCAATCCTAAATCGACGTCCTGACATGTCAGAGAGACCGTCTTAAGGGCCTATAGGATATGTCTGAAGTGAACCAGCGCATTCTACGCGCCAGATTACTTTGGATCCGACTATCAATGTTTGTAAATGGTACCTTGTAGCACCCAGGGCCCCCCATAGACTACATTTCTGCCTATGACACTTTACGCACTGCAGGTTCTATTCGTTCTCTCCATACAAGCACACTAGCTGAGGATGCAATTATGCCATATGGTAGAGATTGTGCGTTTGGGAATATAATTATATTTCTCAACCACAGTCTACTACTAACTCACTTACCTTCCCCGAAATCCACCGACCGTCGAGGTCTTAGACGGTCCATGCACTATGCAACTGATACAACAAACAGGTGGCGTATGTTATCACGGTGGTCCATCGGCTCGTCAACTAACTCTACCGGATGCCTTCCTGGCGGCGTTGCGCGGGGCCATCAACCTGGAAGAAGTCCATATTACGAGTAGATTGGATGTGGTGCAGACACACCCCGCTTCGTAGTCATCCTTGAAGGATCTCACTGTGGGGTTTCTGACACCAATGAGCAAATTGACATCCTGCCGAGATCTCGGTCCGTCAAACTATAAGAGGTGTCCTGACTCCCGACAGGATGTGTATAAGGACATCTGCACTGGACTCGGTCATCGTCTCCACGTAACGCGTGGAGACATTGCCGAATATCGTGACGAACCGGATGCTGGAGGGACGGGCAGAGGCTTTCCAGACAGCAGCGCGTTGGGTTCGCATAGGGCGCTCCTGGTGACCAATTTGACGGTAAGACAGATTGGGTCTCCACAGCACAGAGACAACACTTGCGTTGCAGCAGCGGACAGTCTGGCCGGGCTGGAAGATTGCGGGGCCCACTCAGACTCGATGTGCAGGTGGCATGCGTCTAGAGAGTACAGACGAACGGGAGAGCGGAAAATATTGTTACACCTCATTGGTCGGAAGGATCAGCATCAACCAAGGTCTTTTCCTAAATTCCATCAGTTGGCACGTGCCTACATGAGCTCCATGTTCTGTCTATGGGATAATAATCAACTCGGCTACATCACCTGTTCTTATTGAGTCTAGCATACGGTTGCTCGATTAGTCAGTCAGGATTGTACGTATAGACGTCGATCGGTTTGTCTCCGCTACGGTGTTCGAACGGCCACTTGTTGTACTCAACTGAGCTCGGATGTTGTAATGACAGTCGCTGGACGACACGCCCTATGATATCCTGCAACCGAACATGCCGCAACGGGCATGCACACTCAGTGGGATGACGTCAAAGCAAACCCGGAGCGCCGTCCCAGCAGACAGAGCTCGCCGTGTCTGAGGGGCTCAGTCCAAGACTCGGCGTTCGAACTAGTATAGATGGAGCCAAGGGGGCAGCTTGACTCGTCTCGGATGGAAGCGGTGCAATGAGTCGAGACTGTGAAGTCGGGAGAGGGTGCGGTACCGCCGGGGGGAGGGGTGATCGGGGTCTCTGTTAGGGGGTAGGTTTTTTGGCTCGGGTCGCACGGACAAGTTGCATCCTGTCCTTTCCTTACAGCCTCAGGCTAACAGGACAACTTCTCCATTCCCTCGCCCAGTTCGCCATTCACAGCGACGGGCACGGTTTTTCATAGACAGAAAAGAAAAAAAAAACTAACATTCAACTTTTCTTTGCCTGCTGGCAGGTCACGCTCGACGACCACCGCACGCGACAAATCGATTGTTGTTTTCTAAATATCTGTCCATCGAAATTCGTACGTCTTTTTTCCTTTCCCTCGGGTCTTTTCTTGACGTCCTTGTCTTCAATCCACCCTCCGATCATCCTCTCAAGAATGAGCAAAGCTTCGACTGCATCAGCAAAGACTCCAGCGCAGCTCCCTTCGCAATCAGCTTGGGCAAAGGGCCCCCCGCCGAACAGCAGCTCTTCAGCTTCCTCGCCGCGTTCTCAGTCTCCTGCTCCGTCCCATGCACCAACTCCGATAACCGCTTCTCACTCCCGTCGTCCAAGTGCGTTAGGCCAGGGCGTGCCAATAAAAGAAGGTGTCAGTGTCCCGCGGAGTAACGTGGGCTCTGTCAGACAAGGTACATCCTCGTGTCCATCCCTCCCTCTCCTCGTTTCTATCCTTATTCCTCATCTCAGGTTCCGCCGTCACTTTTGGTTCCATAGACGACCTATCTCCTCCCTTGTCATCTTCACCTGCAGCCACACCCGTGGTCAAAACCGAAAGCGTAAAGTCCTTCGGATCCGTACCTGCTACTCCATCCACCCATGTCAATGGTAAACATCTCGCTTCTGTTTCGACCGCCGGGTCTTCGAAGCTCCCTGCTCGACCCGTCCCCTCATCCACCTTTACATCCTCAAACATGACGTCGCCATCCACCATGCCCGCCACGTCCTCATCAACGACCTCCGCTCCGACAAAACCCGCACTTGGTAAAGCCGACATTGCCAAGTTATTCCAGGGTTCTTCTTCTGCACCTTCACAACCGTCATCAGACACTTCCTCTCCTTCAACTCGGCCGTCTAATTTGCCTCCACATCATCAACCCTCTTCGTCCGCACAGCACCCCCAACAACCCCCTGCGCAGCCTTCCCAACTAGGTGCGCACCAATATGCGCCGTTTGTACCCGGGATGCGACCACAGCAGGGCGCTGGCGGCCCGCGCTCACCGGCCTTCCCTCGCGCCGTGCCGAACGGCACTGGTGCCCCTCCTCGACCCATGGCGGGCCCTGGTGGACCAGGTGGCCCTCCAATTCCTGCTAGTCCGCGACTTGCTCCCCATCCCCCACATCCACACCAACCACCCCCCACAGGAGTTCCTGCTCAACAGGTTCCTCTCCAACCTATGCCTTGGCCGCCTTATTACGTACGTGATTCCTCCTCAAAATCTAACAATTATCCTTTTTTTTCTTAAATGCACATGTCATTAGTATCCAGTAGATGCCTATGTGCAACCTGCCTCTTGGTTCTACCCTCACCCCATGCACCAACAACCCCATCCTCCACATACGCCTCACCCACCTGCGCCATCCTCACAGGGTCCACCTCACCCCGCCATGTCCCTATCACCTCGAAATCCACCTCCCAATTTACCCCCTGGTACCCCTACCATGACGCACGCCGTTCCGCACCCACCACATACACCCCAACCGCCGCCCTCACATACGCATCAACCTTCGAGCAGTATTAGTATCTCATCGCCTCCTCCCACACCCTCATCCACCACCGGTCCGTCTGCCCGTTCCCTCAACACCAATGCCTCCACATTCGTTCCCACTTCGCGCCCACCACCTAAAGCAATCGTGATAAAGAATGAAGACGGTATGGAGGTTAATCTAGAGGCGTTGAAGAAACATAGTCCGCAACCGCCAACGGTACCGATTCCACCCCCATCGCCGGTTACGACCAGTCGCCGCACTGCATCGGTTAGAATTGAGAGTGAGGAATCGAAAAGAAAGAGGGAGGAGCAGGCACGATTAGAGCAGGAGAAGAAGGACGCTGAGGAGCGAGCAAAGAAGGAGGGAGAGGAAAGAAAACGAAAGGAAGAGGAGGAAGCCAAGCGGAAGGAGGAGGAAGCCAAGCGAAAAGAGGAGGAGGACAGGGAGAAGGAACGGTTACGCAAGGAAGAGGAAGAAAAGGAACGGTTACGACTTGAGGCAGAGGAGCGGAAACGAAAAGAGGAGGAAGCCAGGCTTGAGGAGGAGCGAAAGAGGGCTGAGAAAGAGAAGGAGGAGCAAGAGCGCGCTGATCGGGAAGCTGAGCAACGCCGACAGCAAGAAGCTTTGAGGCGCGAGGAGGCCGAGTTAGAGGCTGAGGAAGCTCAGGACGTTGTCGAATCTCCCTCTGAAGATTCCAAGGAACCTGAGGAAGGAGAGGTTATCGAAAACGGAGAAATTGTGGAGACCCAGGTCAACGGTGATTCAACCAGCAAGCCCCCAAAGGGTCCGAAGGAGGCCTTGCGGATAGATACGTCGTCCATGCCACCGCCTCTAGAGATCCCCAGACGACGCCCTGGTCCTCTTGACATCAATGCAGCGAAGAGGGATATGTCCGCTCCTCCTCTCTCTGCGTTGGTGACGGCAAAAAATATCGAGAGACTTCAGGATATTGAGTACCCCGAAGGGGTCAGAAGCCCTAGGGAGGACCTCAACAAGGATGCGAAGGACGGCAAGTTTAGGTATCTAAGCATTGTTCGCTCTTCTTTTTCGTTTTGTTCACCAACCTACAGGTACGACCGCGACTTCCTCATGCAGTTTATGCAGCTCTGCAAGGAGAAGCCACCTAACCTTCCACCACTGGACATCTTGGGCATCGAACCCGTGGATCAGTCAACCCTTATCATGAATCGTGGTGGTTCAGGACGCCATCGCCAGCCGCCGAGTGCGATGACACCGACTGCTCGTCAAAGTTCGGTCGGACTCGGGATCTCTGGTGGCTTTGGCGCTAAGCCAGGTGCTGCGCCTAGTCCTTTTGCTATGGGTCAATTCTCCACTCCGACGAGCAAACTTACGAGTGAGGAACGCTACCTGCTCTCAACTGGCGCGCGTTCTGCCTCAGTAAGCAGTGGTCCCGCCTCTTTGCAGTTTGGTCGTCCTGCCATGACACGGACAGCATCTCAGGGTGGTCCAGGTGGGCACCCTATGGTCAGCAACCGTACTCGAAGTAAGCGTGGTGATAGGCGTACGGACGCGAACAAGGTTGCTCTTTCTCAAGGTGAGGGATTCGGCTTCGGTGCCCCAGGTGCTATGCCTGTCCTCGGGGCTGCTTTCGAGCCCGTTGCTCCCCTTGAGATGTCCGCAAACCGTTGGGTTGCTGCGAGTACTGTTCGCAAGCCAGTTGCCGCCGACACCGAATCTCCCGAACTTGTGGATCGCAAAGTTAGGGCGCTCCTCAACAAACTTACCATGGAGAAATTCGACTCCATCTCCGACCAGATCATCTCTTGGGCGAACAAGAGCGAGAACGAAAAGGACGGCCGGACACTCATCCAGGTCATCAGGCTCGTGTTCGAGAAGGCGACGGACGAGGCCGCATGGAGTGAGATGTATGCGCGCCTCTGCCGGAAGATGATGGAGACGATCAGTCCCGAGGTTCAGGACGATGGTATCAGGAACTCGGAGGGCAAGCCTATAGCTGGTGGACAGCTCTTCAGAAAGTATCTTCTCAATCGCTGTCAAGAAGACTTTGAACGTGGCTGGGTTGCCAAAGAGACGACCGCTGCAGCCGCTGCGGCCAAGGCCTCTGATGATCAGGCTATCAAGGCCGCTAACGAGACGAAGGGCGATGAGAGCGAACTCTATTCAGACGAGTATTACGCTGCCCAAAAGGCAAAACGTCAAGGTCTCGGTCTCATCAAGTTCATTGGTGAACTCTTCAAGCTCCAGATGCTCACAGAACGTATCATGCACGAATGTGTCAAGAAGCTTCTGGGCAACGTTGAGAATCCCGAAGAGGAAGAGATTGAGAGCTTGTGTCAGTTGCTGAAAACAGTCGGTCAGCAACTTGATGTCCCCAAGGCAAGAGCACATATGGACGTGTACTTTACGCGGATGAAGGAGCTTTGCAAGAGCCTCAACGTCAGCCCACGTATGCAGTTCATGCTTCAGGTAACGACCGATTATCATGTGTTGTTTGGGGTCTTCCTTATCTGCTTTCTCACGATAGGATGTGATCGAGCTCCGTGATCGGAAATGGGTGGCTCGCGGCGCTGTCGTTGCGCCTACCACTATATCTGCTGTTCATGAGGCTGTACGTATTTGGGATGCGAGTTTCTCGTGTGGCAGATGACTAAAATGAGTTCAGGCTGCGAAGGAGAAGGCAGCCGCCGAGGCCCAGAATTACCAACGCCAGCTCAGCATGTCCAGAGGTGGATCAAGACGTGGTGGTGATCGAAACGCAGAATCTGGACCCGACGGTTGGACTACGGCTGGAGGTTCGGTCGCTCGGCCACAACCAAAGGCAGGCGACTTGTCACAATTTGGTAAGATCAGCAAGGCCTCACCGATGGTTATGGGTCCCAGCAGCGTCTTCACCAAGAAGGACAACAAGCGCGATTCGTTATCTCGGACGAGCTCGAGTTCCAACATGTTCTCCATGCTCAGCCAAAATCCTGAATTGGCGGTCGATCCCACCGCTAAATCTAGCCGACCTCCCAGCCGGAAGCCTTCAGTGGACCTTGGGCAGGCTGGAGTGCCAGAACCTCCCCAACGGAAGAAACTACATCTCCTTCCCCGCACGAAGCCCAGTCCTGCCGAGGACACTCCCCCTCCTGCTTCTGAGGACGAGCCCGAGGCACCTGCTCAGATGTCAGAGGCCGACGTGAAGAAGAAGATTGATGAAGATGCCAAGGAGTTCTTCGCTGTCCGGAGTATGGATGAAGCAGATGTCTACTTCACGAACCTTCCCGAGGAACACCGCTTCCACCTTGTCGACAAGTTGGTGGGCTCCGCTCTGGAGAGCAAGGAGGCCGACGCAGTTCTCGTTGCAGAATTATTTGCCCAAGCAGCATCAAATGGCCAGTGTTCTGCTGAGGTATTTGAAGCCGGCTTTATGCCAATGGCGGAGTTCTTGGACGATATTGCCATCGACGCTCCAAACGCGTTCAAGTTCATGGCAATCATGCTAAAGGGTGCAGGTTTCGACAAGGACGAGGAAAGGCTGGGTCGGATTACTGGTAAATCGATGGATAGTGACAAGTTACTACAGCTTGTGTCATCGTGACGAACCCGTTTCCTCACCGTGCATCTTTTCACCCTCACATTCGCATCGTATTTTCCTTCTTGGGCCTCGCACGGTTGCGGTCTACCTTTGTCTTCTCTTTTTTCATTATTATCATTTGCAGGTGACACATGTTTCGTTTTCTGACGCTGTTCGCGTGTTCTGGATGTTCCGCACTAATATCTGTCCATCGCACGGTTTCACTTTTTTTTTTTGTTTCCCCCACATCTACAGCATAGGCTACAGACGACGGTACACCAGGTACTCACGCGAGCAATACACTCAGATGACGAACTAGTATGCCGAGGCTTTGATGATTCCTTGTCAGTCGCAAAACAAATCGTGTTGATTCCCCGTTTGATAACCTTTGACTCTGATTTGTCCCGTGTCGGCTGTCTGACACTCATTCTCACATCACATCCAAATAGTCGTATCCAGTGATGAAAGCAAGCAACTCAGTGACTGGTCAAAACCCTTGTTGAGGATGTGAGGAATAATTCAACAGCACAAAACAAAGTTGGAATGAATCCACAGCAGATGCAGAAAGGTCACTGAAGTAACTACTTACCCTGCTTGTCCGAATGTAAGCTTACATAAACATACGGAGCGTGGCTTGTGATTTCCCTCCCAATTCCTCTACCTTTGACGAGGAGCCGACGAGGTATTTACTATCGTTTATACCTAAGTTATGCCTGTGGCTTCAGTACTTCAGTCTTCATCTTGAGTAGTTGTCTTCGCTGCTTCCTGCTCTGTGGTTGCAAATTTCTGTCCCTCAGGCGCTACGGCGGAGCTCGGAGAGGTACAGTAGTCACGCAAGTTGTCCCGGCTCCCCTTCTCCACACCCACAGCCACACGACCATCCCACTCAACACGGTCAACACTACTAAACCACAGGGGTCTCTCGAAGTCCAGCGACATGCCCGGTTCGAGTGCCAACCCAGGCTTTTGGACGACCCTGCGGAGACATCTCAATTTCTTCCGCATACATCTACTATTCTTGTGCGCCACACATCGAAACGTAATGACCCCTGTTTGACCGTCATTTTCTTCCAGTACATTTACTCCTTTGATCTGCTCTGTCGTCCTATATGCCTCCAACGGAAGATATCCTATCGCGTACATCGATGCATTGTACAACTCGGTCAGCGCTGTGACCGTCTGTGGTCTTGGGACAGTGAACCTGAGCCAGTTGACGCCTTGGCAGCAAATCCTGTTGTTCATTCAGATGTGCGTCGGAAGCCCCGTAAGTAAAATCCATGACATGGGAGGGTCGCGGGAATAGACCATATTGATAGGTCGTGATATCGTGGTTCATGGTCTACATTCGAAGGTCAGTTCGGGTTGCCTGTCTAACAGTCCATACGCTCGACCCATTGACGACGAAATGGATGTGGTATGACAGGCATTTCTTTGCGAAAAAGTTCAAGTACATCATTCAAGCGGAAGCCGCGCGCCGCGCTGTCTCCAAGACCCAAACGCAACAGTCCCCCGAATTGGCAAGTGCAACCGGAAGGCGCAAGTTCACCTGGAGTGTGACCTCACTCCGTCATCGAAACGGATTGAGTCCCGTCGCAGAAAGGTGTATGAGCGAGGATGGGTTGTCTACGCCGAAGGGGAATGGGAAGCTCACGACGGATATGATTCGCAGAATGGATGCACCGCCGAAACGCGTCGACCCGAGTGGATGGATTAGTGAAGGAATTACTACACCACTGAAGCGGTTCTCATCCAAGATCGCGAGTGGGGGAGGACAGGAGAAGGGGCAGTTGGCTGAACAACCATCCTCCCCCGTCCTGATCGAGTCCCCGATAAACTTGACGGGCAGTCCTATAGCAGAAAAGGTCACGCACGTACAAGCAGAAGACACGCAGATACCCTCGAATGCGTACGTTATTGATTACCTTGTACTAGGCACTGACGTTACAAGGACTTTCTCACAGCGCGGTCGCTCCAGGAAGTAATCAGCTGGCCTCTTGTCAGTCTGCTCACCCACTTTTGATTTATATATTGAATTGTCTCCTTTCTAGCTGGCTTGGGTTTGCTCGATCCTAGCCCGCTTCAGAGCAGTCCACCACAGTTGTCTCCCACTGTTGTTGGAATGCCTCGCACGACGACCATCGAATTCGCTCCAACTGTAACTCGTCACTACGTACCACTGACCGCAGCTCCAACCAGGCACGGTGATGGTGCGCGAAATCCCTCTATCGATGAACACCCCAGGAGGCAACTTTCGCGTGGTAGTTCGTATTCTCGCAGATACCCTGGCATAGGAGGACAGTCGCAGGTATCATTGGCGCGGTACCCCTCCCAACACGCATCCCAACCGATCATTGATCAGACGGGACCCGGGCAGGTGCAAGCTAGCCAAACTGATTTTGGGGGATTTCCTATGCCACACAAGTTACTTGGCATGCTGTTCCGGCGTTTGTTTCCTCGGGCAGCAAATCGTCTTCGAAGGACTGTGACGATTCCGACCACAACAGCTCTCTCGGGGGGAGAGCTGGGCCGGACAGCATCTATCTCTGGAGCCAGTGGGCGGACGGGAGCTGTTGGAAACATACCAGAGGGTTCCAAACCGGTTTCATATATTTCTTTTGATGCAATTGTGGGGCGCAACTCTGCCTTTCAGATGCTCACCAACGAACAGTTAGAAGAACTGGGTGGAGTGGAGTATCGCGGGTTGAATGCTCTATTGTGGTTGGTTGCGATGGTGAGTATCCAAATGGCAGGAAACACGTATCGACTGACGGTTCCCGCCACGCTATGGAAATAGTACCACTTTGGGAGCCAGTTCGTCTCATTTGTTGTTATTGCCCCCTACATGGCCATGCCAAAGTGGGCCAGTGATTTTGTTCCTCCTGCATTGATTCGACCAGTAGCAACCACATGGTGAGTCTGATTCTAAGCTCGCGACCGACATTGACCAGACTGTTGGTGTTCGACCCCATAGGTTTTCCCTCTTCCAGGTCGTTTCATCATACACCAATACTGGACTTTCCCTTGTGGATCAGTCCATGCTTCCGTTTCAGACAGCCTACCCAATGATATTCTTCATGATATTCTTGATCCTAGCCGGCAATACAGGTTTCGTGAGTTCTTTATTAATTTCTCGTTCAACAAAACAATGAAGTGGTAACCTCGTCTACTGTTCATACAAGCCTATCTTGTAAGCACTTATTTATCTGCATGAATCCACAGATTAACTCTGTAACCCCCCATGTGCAGCTTGCGATTTATGATGTGAGCATGTTCACTTCTATTACTATCGCATTACTTAGAGCGTCGATTTAGCTGGATCATTGCAAAGTTGATACCTACCGGATCTCGCCTCTACGAGACATTACATTTTCTCCTCGATCATCCAAGACGTTGCTTTGTGTATCTATTTCCGGCTCACCAAACTTGGTTTCTCCTGTCTGTTCTAGTACTGCTCAAGTGACTATATTTTCAGTTCATGTCAAAGGAGCTCGACTAATTCAGTGTCTTAAAGCTCCATTGATTTCTTCTGTTTCATGGTTCTCGACATCGGGAACCCAGAAATCGAGTCGATTCCATTAGGAACTCGATTTGCAGCAGGGTTACTACAAGCCACTGACGTCCGTGCATCAGGGTTCACCGTCGTTCCAGTTGCTGCACTGGCTCCAGCTGTGAAGTACGTGTACTCAGCTCATGCGCTACAGTCTCCTGTGCTCATTGTTTGTCCAGAGTTATGTATGTAATCATGATGTACATTAGCGTATGTGCGTATACCCTTGCCAGTCGAACTTCGAAGGACTATTGACACCAACTTGCCCCCAAGACCCGATAGCGATGAGGTGAGTCGCATCGCTCTTGGGTGGGAATTTACTGAGGTGCGTTCAGCGTGCGTTCTACAAACGTGTATGAGGAACAGTCACTTGGGATATTCCACTCGGACCAGTTGTCTGCGGCGGAGGAGGCATTTAAAATTAATGGGTCACGAATGGCTATGTGGGGTCGCTATCTAGCGATGCACGCACGTTACCAGCTTTCTTTCGGTGCGTCGTTGTTTATCTTATGCATTGTATTGCTTCGAAATCTCTGTTGAAGACATGTGGTGGCTGGCACTAGCCCTTTTCCTCGTCTGCATAATAGAGGTTTGCAACCCGTGATTCGCTGGGTCCCTGTCTGAATATTCTATCTTTAGAGGGACAACTTGATTAATCCAGAGATCCAAGGCTGGTTCAACATATTCACGATCCGTACGTGCAAGAAGAAATATTCACTGCGAACACTGCTGATCAAAGACATCACTTGCCAGTCTTTGAGATAGTTTCGGCATATGGATCTGTTGGACTTAGCCTCGGCATTCCAACCGTAAGTGCGGCTCTGGGTTGACGATGAGCCTGTTATCTCATTCATGGGCATAGCAAAACTATTCTCTCTCCGGGGCATTCCGACCACTATCGAAGCTCATTGTTTGTTTAGTCATGATACGTGGTCGCCATCGCGGTCTGCCCGTGGCAATCGACAGAGCCATCGTGCTCCCATATGAGTTTGAAAGAATGGACGATAACCCGGATCCGCCGCCAAGAGTAGACGAACGGCGATCCAGTGTCGCCGCCGTCTCCCATCCCGTTGGGGGATCTACAGATGACGTCGAGGATAGGCAATCGGTCTCAGAGAAGGAACAGGTAGGTAAAGACGAGGTTGGTGAAGTGCGCGGCGGCTAAGCGGGAGACAAGGAGGTGGAAGGTTAGCCCATAATCATGATGGTCTCCGGCCCGACCTGACATTTAGCCTATGTTGGTTAGCTCGGTGGAGAAGGTTAAGTTGATGACATTGGACGCGGTGTCGGAACCTTCCGAGATGGTTAATACCATATTGGCGACGGCCTGACCTCGGACGCGAACAATTTCCTGTGGATAATTGCGTTAACGTTGATCGCAGACCAGATGTAAATGGATACATTAACCTCCCGGCTGAATTTATTTCCTGTCGCCCGCTGAAGTCATGGCGCCTTCCCCCTGAACGTCCTCTTCGGCTTGCGCTCCTCCCGAAAGTTGCTACCGCATATCAATTCAAAACCGGTTCTGCTGCGGACAACCAAACATCGACTGATTTACTGCAGAATGCTATGGTGCCTTAGCCCCGAGGGCTTCGGATAACGCCCGTATGGCGAGTTTACCCAAACTTGTTCTTTTTACCTGAATTCTGAACCGCTGAGTGACTGGATTTGGGCCCCTCCGCATCATATGGTCTAATTTGATGTTCTTGGTACACACGCAGCCCCCCAGAGGACCAGCCCCCCACTTACAGATGCGTTCTGCCAACGTTGAAACCGGGCATGCTTCCCCCATCTCGAGTCCTCGACCATTTGTATGTTCGTTGAACTTCGTTCGAAGTTCATCGATGCACTCGTTGAAAAATGATTGGACTCCTGTGAGCAAGAGGACACGGTGTACCAGATCGTAAGCCTTGAGGCTGGGCGCGATACAATATTTTGGTGTATAATTTCGTACGTGCCTCATCAGTGTCTTGACCTTAAGTTATGATGGTGACTTTCAGTAGATCGGACCACGCACGCATGTCTTGAGAACATACTTCGAGCTTGACTTCCGGATGTCATTATGAAGAATGCAATGGCTATCCGCAAAATCAGGGAGCTCGGCGCAGTCCTAGGTTCACCCGAGAATATCAACATCGGTGAGTTCCTGCGAAGATGATGAAGCCGGGAGGTCACCTCGAAGCTCCAGGCATCGGGTGGAACTGCACTTCGCTCCAGCAAGCACCATCTGCTCCCATGCGATCTTCGTCATCCGCCATCTCTCCCTACCCTCTTGCTTTTTGAATGTGTGCTGGTTTGTGACGCCCGAGTCGTTTTCTGCCCTTATCAGCTGGTCCGAGAATTACTTTGCGTCCACTCATGACGAGGGTACTCTCGGAGCTGCTGTGTATGAGATGTTGGGCCCCCCAGGACGCCCTCGGCCCAGTCATGTTGAATAACTTGCAGGTAATTAAGTCTCTTTTCTCTCGTTTCTTTTACCTCAATTGCAAGCCTAGTCGAGGAATGTATCCTTACCGGGAACGGGTGCCCCACCGTCGATCCACACCCTGAACGTTTCACTCGATCCAGGTTCACGTTCTCCTATGCGCTGAATCGAGCGAGGTACGTGAAAAATACGTTACGCTGAGCTCCAACGGTGAGTTTCTCACTACGCGGCTCTGAGCATGCACCCCTGGTCTCCATTTGGCATGCAAGATATCCATCTCGAGTTCCTTGATGAGGGCGAGTAAGTGTATCTAGTGTTCAAACACTATGCCATCACCTGCAGCGCCAGGACATTCATGCCCGACCCCGTGGAAAGGGCGAGCCATTGGGGACAAAGGGGATTAAAAATGCCACTGCCAACTCCACCTCGCGAGGTGGTTGCATGTGGTTGCGCTGTTGTTTCTGTGCTGAATAAGCAGTGTCCAGTAAGCTTCCCTCGCTATGGTTAGTAGTGGGTTCTGGGTGGTCCGTCGAAAACGCCATCTTGCAGGCTGATGTTCGCAACCATGGTTTCTATTTACCCTTTCTCCAAATCTGTTGGGTTTCACTTGTTGTGTTGTCGCTCCCTCGGCGCCTTTTGATCGATGGCTTGGCTGCGCTGAGTTGTCCCAGATCTTCGGTGTCCACCAATACATTCCCGCTTCTTCTTCTCCTCGCTCCCCCTGTCGAGCGACTACTTCCTGCCACTTTGTGGGATTCTTGCTCGGTTGACGGGCGTTTTGGTTTCAAATCTGCATTGTTCGACGCGTATTTCCATATTGACGGGGGTTTGCAATGTCATCAGCTTCGGTTGTCCCCAATGCTAGTCGTACAGGACAGTCGAATGCTCCTCGCACTTCTCGAGTCCATTCCTTGATTCTTCGTGACCCTCGAACCTCAAAGATGGCTCCCGGGATTTTTGGTGATGCACGTTTGAGCGTAGTTTTCGATCTAACTCTCGCGCGTGCTGTGATCTCTGTCGGCAGAGTTTGAACGGCGCTGCGTTCACGACTGAGATTCACCCTCGGTTTCGTGCCGCGGCATCGATGTTGCAACTAATACTCAGTCGAAACCACAGTTTCCCTCAACACATTGTATGATCCCCACATACTACATGACTATGGCGGAGATCTGTTCAAGCACGAATACTCCCGCCTCAGGCAGATGGACTTCAGAGACGAGGACAACAACCTCGTTCCTCCCGCGCACTGGTATAATACCTTCCGCCCTGGAAAGTTCGTCCTCGTCCGCGCCAGATTGCACGCTTTCATTTGAGAGCGGCGCTGCGTGAGTTTTCGACCCATCAGGTTTCACAGCTCATATGAACATTTATTATAGGTCTATCAACTTAACGCTCATTCCATTCGCGTGTTAAGCGACTCCCTCTACGAGAAGACGACAAGCGTACTTACCAATGCTGAGGCTAGGCAAATAGAGGCCACTTCTACGAGGGCGAACTTCAGGCTTGGTAAGAGGCACCGCGACAACTGATGAACACCCTCATGAGACAAAAAGAGACTTTTGAAATTCCTTCCTGAATACTTGGTACTAATAATACTTTTGAGAACGTGTCAGGTTTTGCTGTACGAGTGGTGAGGTATGGATGAGGCTGCTGTTCGATTTGTATGATTACCTGAATCCAAAGTCCACTCCCACCGTCTCAGATCTTAGAAACCAACCCTAACATCGACACAGATAAAACCCAATGACCCGCCATCTGGTTGCCGCCAGCCCTCTCCATTCCCACTGAGTTGTGTCATCGACAACGAAGGTAGCTTCGTTATTCCGGGCACGAACAGGATCTTCCCGCAAGGGATAGTTGTGCAAGACAACGTAGATTATGATTCTAGATACGGTAATGGCACCGCCGTCATCTCCCATGCTCCGTCGATGCCACTCAAATACTGTGTGGCCCGAATCAGCCCGCAATTATGCGGAGAACGCTTTATACGCCAACTTGCAGTTTCATCATAGAGGTGGCATTCTCACACGGTATCGTGAGAGAAATCGTAGCGGGCTCTACCACGACAGATGCCCGTGTGCTGGAAAACCGCCCGGATAGGCTGGCCTTTGGTAGATTATCTAAGTTGCGAACAAAGGGACACGTTGAGTCGTCGCCACTGATCGCAGTTTCTTAGAACTCAGATAGTGCCGAGTAACTTGCTCGCCAATGCACTTATTCCTTTCTGACCGAGTACTGAGCGTCTTGAAGCTGGAAGAGTTTCCCCTGCAATCTCTGAAACTTCCGGTTTCAAGCAACAACGGAACGGCCATGTCTGCCTTTTATCTTGGGGATGAGATGAGATACTTTGGGAGTCCTTTGGACCAATGATTGACGTTTGTGCCGTAGAGGATGGCAAACGGATACGTGATCTATCAACCCTTCAAACACTGGCTGACATATTCTTCCGCTTATTTAGACTTACATATCCCTGGCGGCCACATGCAAATATGATAAAATTGGTAGTCTGTAATTTAGGGAAAGCGTTATGTGACATATCAAACAAGTATACACAGGATGAATATGGGTTTTCTGGGATGATCGGTTTTCGGTGCTTGGTCTACAAAGGAAAGGTTACATATGACACGAAAGTGGACGTGTAACCGACACGCGTACACGTTGCATTACACAAGTTGTCCGTGGGAGTAAGCCCGACGTGCGCATTGGACGCCACTCGCGTCGACTAAATCAGGAGTCGATTTCGTTGATGGTCCGAGCACAGGTCAGACGTAATGATTCCCATCTGAAACTCGGCCTAAACGCGACACATGAGCAGTATCCGATGACGTATCTCATATTGGGACGTACCCTGGAAATCTGGGTGGCTTTTTCAACACCCGCTTTTCCATATCCACAGAATGAATACAGAAAGGCACACCTGACCGGGTGACCCCAATAGTTGTTGCATCAAGCGCAATTGCATGGAGGACGTCCGACTGGCACGGCGGACTCCGCCATCAAACGAAGACCTCAAACCTGGGATCTGGCCAAGGACGCCTTCAACGCTTCCACGATCTCATGATCAATCAAGTTCTCGATACTACTGGAGCGGGCCGTGTCAAGTTGCCGACCGCCATGGTTGGAAAGGGCAATACTGGCAAGGCCGTAGTCATACGCCATCAGGGCATCTTCTGGCGTGACAACTA
Organism: Lanmaoa pseudosensibilis; assembly: GCA_038092875.1. NCBI lineage: Eukaryota > Fungi > Basidiomycota > Agaricomycetes > Boletales > Boletaceae > Lanmaoa > Lanmaoa pseudosensibilis. The sequence goes on from JBBPRF010000301.1 coordinate 19,402, forward strand.
CGTGCAGCGTGCAGAAGAGTGTAGGCTCTTCATCACCGTCCGTGCCTCACAACAACTTGGTCGCCGTGAGAAGCATATGTACATAAGGTTTGTCGAAGGTCCAAGAAAACCAACTAGGGATCAAGAAGGACGAAAGCGCTGCGCGTACAATTTCCGTAAGCTTGGCGCACACGTTCACCTCTGTCTCTAAGCAGAAACCTCTCTCGGCCATTTATCGATCCTTCCTTGTCATGGAAAGATATTCCCCGGTTCAAGAGCATCACAAACAGTACGGCATCCCGGGTTCTCTTCATCGGCTCTCCGACTGTTAGTGTCCCCAAAGTGCCTATCTTTTTCCGGGTGATCTCTCGATCACGGTTGACGTACAACTGGGGAAACTGGAGGAAGGGCCATCAACAATTTCATCGAAGGAACGAGAAACGAGGGTTGGTATCTAGTGAGAACCAATTTGACAATACAGTGCATGGATTTGGAGAATGCGTGGCCGGAAGCAGATCCTGCAAAGTGTGTATAAGAAGTATGAACTCCATGTATTAGATGATTAGAGAACGTAACTGATCCAAACCTTTGGTATGTGGCGCGGTTTTCGCGTATTGTAATCTTATCATCGGAGGCCGAAGTGTGATAAGCTCATGCCTAAACAAAACCCATGGTGAGACCATTGCTCAGAGTACTGCAACGAAACACACCTCAAAGTCACGCAGGTTTAGGATTTCATCAAGTAGTAGATGAACGGCCAACAGCTCTTGGTGGTTGATCTTGTTCGCAGCCACCTCCTTCTCTTTGACAACAGTCTTGGAATTGATAGCACCAAGACTGAAATGCGCAGCAGATAAATAATTACTAGTCGAATTGTCGCATGGTTTCTCTCCGGGCAGATGTGATTACGTCTGGTGGATGAATCGGAAATAGGCGAGACTACATGGTGATCGAGAAGATTGCGTATTATTACACTTGAAAAAATGCTTGTGAGGGATCTTCCCCAGCGTATTTCGGGGTGATTTTGTTGCCACCAGGATGCTCTGTATTCATAACAGAAAATAAGCACATTAGATCATGACACAACGGCGCGATCAATATTTGGGCCCGACCTAAATGTGAGGTCAAACTTGAAATAAATTATCAGAATATAATCCGAGAGAAGAACTTGAGGTTTTGCTTACTTTTATTCGCAAAATTTCAAGTTAGATCCAAGTTTGGGTAGGTTAAACGATAAAAATAAGTTTCGCCTTTGGACAATATTTGATAGTTTATTTCAAGTCAGGCTGTGTGTTTAGCATTGTGCTAGACATTGATATCGCTGTCGTGTGGTGTCCTTGATCACTCCGCACCTAACAAGGATTCCGTAACATCATACACCTTGCCTGTCCATGAAATTAATCGGGTCGCGGGTTCATGAACCCGCGAAAGTGCACCATGGACGATGATGATCCAACAGCTCGATGTACTGGAATGCTCGGCGACAGCTTGCGCAGAGATTCAAGACATGGACGTTGAGTTATCAAGGGGCCGTCTGAAAATTTCGCGGAGGAAATCACTGCGGAGGAACTCCACGTTCATGATTCAGCGTTTGCGAGATGATGTTGCCAACAGAGACCATAGACCAGTTCCGCCTAACACCGACCAAGTGATTCTGAGGGCGAGCCAAGCCGTTAGTCGGGATTAGACCGGGAAATAGTATCGACCTGCATGGGTTGTTGCCACGTCGGAATCCCCGCTGTTACTTCCAAGAGGCGCCGCGGGAACGACGACTCGCTGGGAATGCTATCTTTGACAGCGCTTGGTATCAGGCGGGACAAAAAATGCTGACTCTTCAGTCTGTTCTCCGAAGGTAACCCGATGGCATCGAGTATCGATTGCGTTGTTTCCCCTCTAACTCCACGACCTTAGCAGAGTTAGCAGCATCAAACAAGGAAGCATTGCCAGCTCGCTGCGTCCTCACGACGCTGAAGATTACCCGTAGTAGCTAGAACTAGTCTGGTAAGCTGGAACAACCATGAAGGCTGTTTTCCTATTCAATAAAAATGCAAACACGGGTAAATAATCTCCACTTAAGAGGATGTTAGAACGACTGTCTTCTAGTGCCAACCGTGATGTAGGTGCATGGTGAGCGTTTGCATGGACGGACGTTTCGATCCCTGGCACTGGATGGGTGCTCCCATTCTCCCGTAAATCTTGTTGCCACCGCACGCCATGCTGTGATCTCTAGTCCAACGTGCCAGTGGGCGCGGCCCGGGTGGTTGAATAGGCGGTTGGTGGTCCGTTTAAGTCAACTTGAGATCTCTCCTCGAGATGGATCTATATATAGAACAATTTCTTGGCGTCGCGCCGCGCTGCAAGGTTCACGTCGCTTGTTGCTATATTTCCGCTCAAGTGCCATCAGAGCCAAGTTGTACACTCAGTGAGGACTCTCATTGACCAAAACTGACACCGAGTGGAACTAGTGCTATCAGAGCATTTTGAACATCGTAATCCCGAATGAGCAGTGTATTTTGTGCTCCAACAATTTCCAAGTAGACAATGACGCCTCCACGTCGCCGTTGTTCCTGTGGTAAGCCTGCTCTCATGATGGTCTTATTTATGATAATATATGATGATAATGGGACCCTGAAGTGACCTGATGCGGCGCCGAAACCAAGCCAGGTTTGTCAAAGCCCAATCCGGCGACAGCAGATTATCTTGGGTCCTACCCAGAATGATCCATATGGGTGTCTCCCCAACGGCTTTCCATCTTTATACATTCTTCTATTCCGTCCGTCTGTCCCGCGGCGTGTCGCATTTGAATCTAACTTGGGCGTGGAAACCCACTCTCATCACGGCTTACCGAAACGGGGGAAAGGTTTAGCGCCGCACACAGTTCACAACTCTACGTAACAAGGGCTTGACCCTTTGAACACATTGCCATCCCACTGAATGAAAAAAAAAAACACCCGATTGGCACGTTCCGCGGATTTATAAAGCGCAGTGGTTTCCGTCATGACCACAGCACGTCTCTTCCCTTAATCCACTTTGTGCATACAGACAAACTCCCCTACGTTACACCCTCACTACCATGCCTGGACTCGACTTCTACAAGACCCCTGAATCAAACGGCGCTGCCGTCGCTGCTGCTGTCCCAGAAACCCCCATCGAGGAATCCAATCGTCCCGCTGTCCTCGCGACACCTGCTCCCGAAGTCCCCAAATTGAGGGCTGGGGTCTACTATAACTCCCGTCTGGACCCCAAGAATTTCTTGGAGGGCCCTCTGTCCTGGGATCCTGCTACGCGCCTTCGTCAGATGCTTGCTCGTCCTGGCATTGTTGTTCGTACAGATGTGTCCCTCGCAGTGGGTGAAGTTGATCTGATTGCGGTTGTAGATTGCCCCCGGTATTTGCGATGGTATCAGCGCCCGGTGTGCACTTGAGGCAGGCTTTGATTGCTTGTACCAAAGTGGAGCTGCTACCACGGCTTCACGGCTTGGTCAGCCAGACCTTGCTATCGCGACTTTGAACGACTTCGTCCAGAGTGCGCAGATGGTCTGCGGTTTGAGTCCTACAACGCCTGTCATTGCCGACGCTGATACTGGGTACGCAACTTCAGAATGTTTTATCTTCCACATCATTCTTACCTGTATCATTTAAACAGCTTTGGTGGGACCGCGATGGTCGCCCGCACTGTCTACCAATATGCCCGTGCTGGTGTAGCAGCTATGCATATTGAGGATCAAGTACAGACTAAGCGTTGCGGTCATTTGATGGGAAAGCAAGTCGTTTCACGGGAAGAGTTCGTTACTCGTATTCGTGCTGCGGTGATCGCTCGCGATTCCATTCCTGGCGGTTCCAACTTCGTGAGTATTCATGACGAGCGTATCAATCAATGCCTTACTTATTCTTCGTAGGTCATCATTGGCCGCACAGATTCTGCTCAGGTCCTTGGCATGGAGGAAGCTGTCACACGTTTGAAGCTTGCGGCTGATGCCGGTGCCGATGTTTGCTTCATCGAGGGTGTCAAGACTGCTGAACTCCTCACTTCAACGGTGAAAGCATTGGCCCCCAAACCTGTTCTCGTTAATGTTATTTCCGGTGGTCTTACGCCATCTTTTACTTGCAAAGAGGCTGAGGCGCTCGGAGCAAAGATTATAAGTGAGTTCGCTGTACGATAAAAGGTAGAGTTTCCGGTCTTATACGTTTTCAGTCTTTTCTCTGGTCTCCTGTGTTGCTGCAGTGCACGGTATCCGTGCAGCTATGCAATCGTTGAAGAAGACCGGTACCGATTTCACTTCCGCACAAGGAATGGACCCGAAAGCATTTTTCGAAGTCATGGGTGAGTTTCCGTGCAATAATCCGAACACTGATACTCAACGGTTTCTTAGGTCTTAATGATGTCGTCAGCCTCGACGCGCGTGCAGGCGGAAGTGCTTTCGAAGACGTTTAAGGTTGACCATCATTAACATTTGCTTTTTTTTTCTTTCTCTGCTCTCGCTTTCCCTCGGAATCTAATCATGCTGTGTAACAAATAGTCGTCAGCATCGCATCTCAGTAGCTATGGTCACTCCTTTAGATTTTTTTTATCTTTAATCTTTACAATGAATAAAGCTGGTACCACGATGCATTCTGTACTTGGAGTATTCCTGGGTGTGGAATGTATAGTGCTTGAAGTCGAACTTGAACACTTGCCTCTTCAGGCAGGCCGATCTACTCAGAATTGCTTATTGGGCGGCGCTCCGTTGGTTTGAATGACTTCGGCGTTTGAATGTCGATAAGTCGGAGTTTCGTTCGCGGTCTCAGCAGCCTGTGCTCCAACACACACACGCACCATTGACAAGCGTCTCGTTCCCAGGACGGGACATGCGGGACGGGGAATCCGTTTGCACATAACAGCCAAAGCAAACCGTGGTTACGCGCCCACGTTTGACTCAGTTTCTCCACTCGCAGCTAGTTCTTTGCGATGGCTCACGGAAAACCGCTCACGGGCAAAGAAGTCGCGTTGCACAACAGCCGCGAAAGTTGCTGGATCATCGTTCATGGTACGCTCAACTGCATGCTTTAGGATTGACTATAGACACGTCAGTCAAGTTTGCGGCAATAGCTGAATGTTCGGTACTCGTGTAGGAAATGTGTACGACGTTACTGACTTTTTGGATGGTGAGTGCTGTCGGGTCGTGTCATGTGCTCACTTGGTTAACTTGTCCTAGAACACCCCGGTATGTTCGAATCCATGGATTTCCCCAATCCGATTAACAAGGTCGAACAGGTGGGAGTAAAATCATCCTGAAGTATGCAGGAAAAGATGCGACGTATGTTCTACGGTGCACCGTGCACTAATGGAGCATTGATCACGCTAACAGAAAGGAATATGAGCCCATTCACCCACCGGACGCTATCACGACCAACCTGAAACCGGAGAAACAGTCAGTAGAAAATAGTGCCTGTTCAACATTCGTGTCCGCTCATATATGATAGCCTTGGGCCTGTCGACCTTGGAACCGTGGAGAAGATCGAGGAAGTGATCACTGACGAGGAGCGTGCGAGGCAAACCCGCGTCGCAGCTCGTCCACTTCTTTCCGAGATTCTCAGCCTTCATGACTTCGAGGTTTGTAGTCTAAGCTTCGCACGGATGGCTTCGTTCCTCACTCTTTCCAAGGCTATTGCTAGGATGGTCATGCCAGAGAAAGCGTGGGCGTATTATTCTTCGGCGGCCGACGATGAGATCACCAACCGCGAAAACCACTCTGCCTTCCACCGGTAAGCTAGCATGTATGGTCAATGCAACTCCCTCCAATACTTCATAGTGTGTGGTTCCGTCCTCGCATCCTCCGGGACGTCACCAAAGTTGACTGGTCGACGACAATTTTGGGCCATAAGACGAGCATGCCTCTGTACATCGTACGAATGATCTCCAGTCGAAGCTCAGTGTTGTTGACTTTTCACACTTAGACCGCTACTGCCCTCGGAAAGCTTGGTCACCCCGATGGTGAACTTAACTTGACTCGAGCTGCCGCGAAACACGGTGTTATACAGATGGTAAGATCACGCGTTGGCAATATCTCCTTCGTGTCTTAATTGATTGTGTAGATTCCCACTCTTGCATCATGTTCATTTGATGAGATTGTGGATATTGCAGCTCCTGGCCAAGTCCAGTTCCTCCAGCTGTACGTGAACAAGGACCGCGAAATTACTAGGCGAATTGTCCAGCACGCCGAGAAACGTGGAATCAAGGGTTTGTTCATCACTGTTGATGCACCTCAGCTTGGTCGCCGCGAAAAGGACATGAGGCAGAAGTTTGAAGCCGAGGATCCCTCAGAAGTGACGCAAGCCGGGCAAGGCGGTGTCGATCGCTCACAAGGCGCCGCAAGAGCCATCAGCGTAAGTGTCGCATGATTTCTCTGGGGAAGCATGTGAATCATGCCGTGTGCGTGAAGTCCTTCATTGACCCAGGTTTGAATTGGTCGGACATGAAATTCTTCAAAAGCATAACCCATAGTAAGTTCCGACCAACTAGTTACGTGTGGACGAAATCGATCTTTTCGGTTTAGTGCCATTGATCCTGAAGGGTGTGCAATGCTGGGAAGATGCGCTCGAGGCTTACGATACGGGGTTGGCTGGAGTTGTCCTTTCCAATCACGGTGGTCGTCAATTGGACTTCGCCCGTTCCGGAATTGAGGTCCTTGTTGAAGTCGTGCACAAACTAAAGGAAAAGCGCGGGCTGAACTTCCCCAATGAGAAATTCCAATTGTTCATCGACGGAGGCGTCCGTCGCGCAACTGACGTTATTAAGGCTGTTGCCCTCGGAGCTACAGCAGGTACGATGGCACTTTCAATTGCGTATTTCTTGCTTATAAATGCAACAGTCGGCGTGGGTCGTCCTTTCCTCTATGCATTCTCGTCGTACGGACAAGAGGGAGTGGAAAAGGCCTTGGAAATCTTGCATGTATGGTTTCTACCCACGTTTCATTGGTTTCGTTGTTTACTGGTTCGCCAGGACGAATTTGAGATGAACATGCGGCTACTCGGTGCACGCAATCTCAAAGAAATTGTACCCGAGATGGTCGACGCTTCAAATATCCACTTGCACACTGTCCCCGTTCCGAATGATAATCTCTATGACACCAATTGTGCGTGTCGGTTTACTCCCTCACAGGTAATTTCTGCTCAACTCTTCCATTCTACAGATGAACGCCTTCAAGGCGCACGGATCAGGGAGATAAGGAGCAAACTTTAGTTACCCTTGTGCAAGCATGCTGATCAATATGTTGCCATCCGCCACATTGGCTTGTATACCATCTCATTTCGCTATGTCGTTGTCCTTTTTCGGCTATTTTGTTCATATGGAGAACAATTCGTTTGTGAGGTGCTTGAGATCCTGGGTACCATCCTAGACGGGTCGGGATTTGGAGTCAGGGTTTCAAATCACAGGTTCATCCGTTGGTGGATATGAAGAGGGTTCAATCAGAGATGGCTTTTTACCATCAAAACAAAAGGAAGCCCTGATGTGGGATAGATCAAAACCCGACACCATTAGCCTCGTGTCTGTTACATTCTTGAAGCCAAGAATGGGTGAATCGGTCCTTGAAAGTTGAAAGTTGAAACCGGGTATTCGTAGGTTTGGTAAATGCATCGCTGGTGTAAACGTGGATGTTCCCTCACATCCCGGGTTAATCGGTACCGCTGATCACCGCAATGATAATGGTACACACGGGAGATTGCCATATGTGACATCCCCGTCCGTCGGATCATGTTCGCTACACGTTGGCCCTGCAATCGGCAAAAGAGGTTAGATTGGCATCGAAGCCATGATGACGATATAAGGACTTCTTTCCTGCCATTGCATCAAGTCGGCGGCCGCAATGGGCTGTGGGATGAAAACCCTACTATGTAGGACTTGGGGGGCTGGGCTGTCGGAGTTATGATATCATTGATATGTAAATGGTTTAAGCCAGATCCGGTGTCAGCCAACGGAACGAAGTGGATTACCCGAGAAGAAATTTTGTGTGAATCACTGCGATTCGTTGGACCACGCGACTTGAGCAGTTAGTGTTGCTTGAAGAAACTTTGCAGTGAGCAGCACCGTAACATGCACTTATCACTGCTCAGGTGTGCAGGATTTCATAACGAATCAGTGACACGCTTAGGGAACACAGACACCGAAACATTGTACGTTTGTTCGGTCGTCACAAAAGCTCCTCGTGTACATTGAAGTAACTGGTGTATGCTTGTTTATCAATTCAACGCGAAACCGAACAAAGTTATGCCTTACCGTAATACCTTGCCGGTACCTCGACAGCTTCCAGTGCCTCCCTCACCCCATTTCACAGTCCAACGACCGATGATCTCACCCTTGTCGTTCAGCGTCTCCGCAACTGTCTCCTCCTTTCCTGGGGCACCAGCTTTTCCCGCTGTGATGACGTCCTCATCGGGGGGAGGTAGTTGTATCGCCAGAGGAAGTTCCCATTTCGCAAATGGACGGCTCGTCTCCACCAAGAAGTCTGAATCATAGACGCGAGTGGTGAGCTTCTTCAGTGTCAGCGTGAGGGTCGTCATTTCCACCCCTTCAATGCCTTCATTCTCAGCCGGGGTGAGGCGACGGAGGTCAACCACGTATGGCGCACCGCACCAGCTGACGAGCGCCGTAGAGACGCTGCTGGTCGATACGGCAGTGGTTGTTAAGAAGATGCGCGCCGACACAGGAAGAGATGATTCGACAATAAAAAGGAATGGTGCCATGGTGAATGTGAGGCCGAGCGAGGCTAGCGAGAATATTTTGAGACGGCGGAAAGTCTGTGTCAAGGGTCCATGATATGATACGGGTTGGCTGTCCTCTCGAGGGTCTAATGTGCTAGCCTGTGCACGGGCGCTCTGTGACACCCTGGTTGATTGAGATAATTGTCGAGAGGATGACCATCCCGCGAACCGTACGGCGTCGGGGGCGGTCAAAAGCCGTCGTGCGGTGAAGCCACAGCGCACCCAGCCAGAGTAGTGTCTACACTGGTCGTCGACGGTGCCGAACGCGAACTTGCGCAGTATTGTTCTTCGACATAGGCTTTGGCCAAGTGCCAGGGTTGTACGGGCAGACGACATCGAACGCTGACCGTGACAGTGAGATGGTTAGGCTCAGCAGCCGGCCTTTTTACATATACGGCCATCATTGGCGGACGCGTCTTGCTGGCCATGGACGGACCCATCTACTACTCGAAAGCCGAGTTTATCGAAACGGTACGAACGAGTCCAGAGCTTTTGCTGAGAGGTGTCATCTGAAGGTATTGAAAGGATACAGGTAATAAGGTTTCTCGACGAGCCACTATCGCAGGACCACAAAATATTATCCTCGGTGGCAAGACGATCATATCGAGCGGTGCAATTATCCGAGGGGACCTCAGGAGAACCGGGCCAGGTCATGCAGTAGTCATATCCCTGGGCAGATACTGTCTGGTTGGGGATGGCTGCATCATGAGGTTTGCTGACATTCCGTTCCGTTGGATACACATCACACACGATGTTCCTCTCCAACAGGCCGCCATATAAAACGTACCGCGGAAATTTCAATTATTATCCAATGAAGGTCGGAGACCACGTTCATATTGGCGCCAACTCTGTCATTGAAGCAGCAACTATTGGCAACCACGTTGTCATTGGAAAGAACTGTATCATCGTAAGCCTGCAGATTTGCTGCTTACCTGATTCCTTCTCAAGGCCACCTCTCAGGGAAAGTTTACAATAATCAAAGATTGTGCCCAGGTTGCAGACAACACCGTCATCCCACCCAATACTGTAATACCCGCCTTAGCACTGTTCGCGGGATCACCAGGTTTGCGTCAACCTCTGGTTCGTAGTCAACTATTACGACTGAGGTAATTCAGGTCGTTTCGTCGAAGACCTTCCAGAATCCACCCAGGAAATGGTGGAAGCGCAAACTAAGCAGTACTACACACGGTTTCAGCCCTTGGACCGATGAATGCTCTCAGTGAATCTGTATATTATAGTTCTCACCATTCCTTTAATCGACGATACGGCTTATACCTTGAACATCCTAGCAAGGTACACAGCACTGGGGAAGAGTACGCTGCAGCTTCGACGCCACTATGTATTCGCCCGCTCGTGACTGCAGTATGAACCCCTAGCTCGACTGAGCTGAGCCGATCCCCTCTATTCGGCACCTATCACAAGGATGTCGGACTATATTATCTTGCGCCGCGATGCTCGCGATGAAGCTCTGTTATGTAACTACGTCAACAACACGAATTATCCTCGGCTAGTCTCGTTCCCGACGTTCTAGGTTACGGGGTATCAGCTGTGCTTTTCTTTTTCTTTTTCTTATTTACTTTACCTGCCTTTTCAACGTGCTTCTGTCCGCTTTTGAATGGCGCCTCGCCTGTGGCCCGCAAACAGCCAGATCACTCGCAGATTCCTGAGAGAACTGCATTGACAATTTGAACTGTCTTCTCGTTCTGTTCCGACTGGGTTGTATAAAAGGGTACATATCGAGTACGTGTCGTGGTACTTGTGTTTTCATTACCTTTTTCGTTGCGTTTCTGTCCCATCTCAATTGCCCCTCTTGAATCTCGCCTTGAGGCTCACAAACAGCGGGAAGTCTGCGCCGTCAAATTACTCTCAGATGGGCCCGAGAGGAAGGAAATGAAGCAAATATGATCCTGACACAACCACCGACTGGTAGAATTCTGCCGCCGAAAAAATTTGAGCCTTGTCCATGGCAACTTACACAATACGGTTACCAGTATTCGAGTCTAAATGTTGGACAAAACAGAATCTGGAGCACTCCAAAGTGCTTTAGGCCCGCTCTAGATTTGCTCTAGAACGGCCTGGATTCCGTTTTGTCCAAACATTTAAGCCAGTCTTCAATCTCGCTAACCACGTTGCGTAACTTAGTAATTAATGTCGCAGAGTCGACTGTTCTGTCATTGCCATGACCGCTACAGGAAAAAACTATGCCAGTCGTGATGCCCCTTTTCTCTCAACCCAACAAACATGTCTTGATTATCTCACCGCTAAATGTACTCGAGGAGGACCAGGTATGCATCTCTCGTATTCAACTTTGGGGTATGTTAGCAGAACACCATGTAGACACGACAGTTCATGAGTACTTATGGGGCTATCTGCCGTGCCCGCCAATGTTTGGCGAGACTTACAGCCGCTGGTTACATCAAGTAACCGCTTCATGTCGTGCTCACCGAGCCTTGTCACTGATGCAACTATGGCAGGAAATATTGGCGAAGAAGTATGCATCAGGATATACTTCTCCACTGGAACACGACACCTCTCGAAAGCTCCGCGGTGGGCTCAGGCCCGTAACTGAAAAACTGTGTGTGTACTAGTGGACCTGGTAGGTGTACGAGTGACGCCAGTTGGAAGACGACCAAGTTTCAGACTGGCGTATCACTGCGTGGGTATGTCCAGAATTTGCATAGTCATGGACAGCTGATAGCCAGCTCTCCGCTAGAATGGTCTGATATGGAGTAAATTATGTTGATATATCCCCTTCGAACCCGAGAGTATGTACTAACTTTCATCTGCGGACTGCCCATTTCAGAGACGCCTTCCCCGACCTCATAATAAGGCGAACGACTCGGATACATATGTGGTGACAAAGACTTGAAAGTGCACATTAACGAGTATGAGAGCAACAGCAAACACCAACTCCAGTGCACAAGTTGCCACGGGTGAGCAGCTTTCGTCGATCAACGCCACTCACAGACTGAAACCATTGGCGCAATTGTTCGCTCGCTTCTCGCACACTGTAATGTCCGCTAAACAGAGCATTGCAAGGAACGTATTGACGAAGTGGTGCGACACGGCTACCCAGTAGACGGTGGCGCTGGAGTACGAGACCATTCCATGCAGGTATAGTCGTCATTTCCATCGAGAACAAGTAACTGACGCTTTAGAATCCAGTGCTAATTAGGATCCCGGAAGCATACGCATATAGGATTTTCCCGCGTAGGGTCTGTCTGATCGAGTGCGTCCAGGCGATCCTAGATATCGTGCAGTTTATCGATGATGTAAAGTGGGTACCTTGTCCTGCAACACGTTGACACTGTATTGAATATTCAGACCTATTTCAGCGACGAAGTGTCGTGCTACAAGGAAGTGCTTGCGGGCGAAAGTACCGGCGGGATCTCTGTACTAACGGCTCGTGACACGGAATCCAGATTAGAGACCTTCACCCGAGTGGCGGAGACAATCACGAACCTCTACAAAAGATTTGAGAAGACATTGGAAGATCCGCGGAGGCCTGTGAAACCTCGTTCAAATGCTATGCCGCCTGATTGATTTAGCTACCATATCTCCTTAGAGAGTTGGCGGACTGGGACTTGTAGGCGATAGATCCGTTGCATCAGTGATCTCCCGTGATTTCTCTCAATCGCTTCACTTCACTTGCGGAGTACTTTGGCCGTGGTAAGGGAAACCG
>JBBPRF010000302.1:0-31768 GCA_038092875.1 Lanmaoa pseudosensibilis
GGAAGTGTACAGCCTTGTTGTACCAGTTGTCGACGGTGGTAGGAACGGTGTCCATTCCCATGATCTTGGTCATGAGCGTGGGGGGAATGCCGGAGGCGAAGTATCGGATTAGGACGTTTTCGTCCTTGATCTGGGCAAGGGCAACCTTGTTTTTGAACTCCGATATGTAGTTCATCAGGGTGGTGGCGCAGGGTTCGTCCTTCTTAGGGACGATGTGGGTGGTGAAGAGTCAGGCAACAGCGTTGCCGATGGTGTCATGGTGTTCAAACACCTTTTTGAAGGCTGTTTTGAAATCCGGGAAAGTCCTGAGATTAGCCGGGGTCTGGGTCAGGGCAGTCTGGCAGAATGTTCCGGCCCACATGCGTGTGGATCCCTCTGTCATATGTGAGAGGGTGAAGGCGACCTTCTTGGCGTCGGTGTTGTACACATCAACGTTGACCAAAAGGTAGGTTTCAATGGTGTTGAGCCATTCAACAGCTCGGTCATAGGATCCATCGAAGGCTTTGGGCGCTCCGAGGCAAAGTTCAACGGGTTTCGAGGACATAGCAGGTTTCGGTGGTGGCGGATGTGGGGAAGGGAGTTGGAAGAGAGGAGAATGCTGTATGGGAGTGGGAGATGGAGGCGTGGGCTCACGAGGGATGGAGAGCGAGTGGGAGAGCTGATGGGATAACTGGGTGTCTTCAAGTGTTTCTTCTTGTGAGGGTAAGGTGAGGTTGGAGGTGAAGAGATCAAAGGGGTGGTCGTCCTCCTCAGTGGTATCCTTGGAGGTAGAATCAGGTGGGGGAGCGGGGCGACGAGGTCGCCAATGGGGATCGGAGGGGAGTCGGTGAGAAATGGTGGCAGCTTACGTAGGAGTAGCCGGTCAAGGAGAGAGCTTAGACCTTTTGTTATGCTTGACCTGAGTAGGATCGGACGTAGCCCTTGAAGGCATAGGGAGGTCCTAAGTGTCGAGGGTTCGAGAGTATTCCACGGACGCAGAAATGGTCATGTGGCGCGGGGGAATCCACTGGCACGTGAAGTGACCAAGTGGCGAAGTGAGTCATCCAGCGATCGAGTGTGAAGTAACAACGTAGGCACGGAGTACGGATGCGCTAAGGCAATACCAACCGTCCTCAGGTTCAAGGGATCTACGGTCGTAAAGACGAGTGTGTAGCAGGCGAAGAGAGACAAGGGATGAGGGACAAAGGGACGAGGACCTTGTCGATTGCAGAGAGACTAGGTAAGACAAGGGAGGTCTAAGCTAAGGATCTCTGCTGCGAGAGCGCAGGTATTTATACGTAAGAAGTCTGTGCACGAACCATGAGAAAAGGTAACTAATAATGGAAGTGGAAAAGGGTTAACGCGTCGTGCGATAAGAAGAGCCAATAAGAAGATGACACTGTTGGAGTAGAATCACTCGCTACGGTACTGCTTACCTAACACAGTAGCTATCTCGTAGCCACCCGCTGTACTTTATTCCTTTGTCCGCTATCACGAACAACATCTGCCGTCAATCGTCACGCCTCACTAGCTAGTTGCGCCCCCGGCATACGACTTTTCAACATAGCGGACCTACCCTCGCGTTACTGGGGTACATCAATTCGGTAACTGCACGACGGGCTGTGCAAGCGTGCTGTTGAGCAACGGGCTGCAATACAGGCGCTGCATCTCATCTCGACCGACGGGCCGTGTCGAAGGTGTCGCATATCGTTTCTTAGGCTTGGAGTAGGTGCTCCGACCCACATACACTCTCACCCTTTTCCTTTCCCTGTCCATCCATTTCGACCCGCATACATCGACCCGCATACATCCACCTTGGTCTATTTTTCCTTTTGCGTGTCATGTCGCCCTCAATCCTCAATGTCAGTGTGATGGCGCGTCTCGACGAGATGAACTACCTCACCTGGAGTGTTCGTATGCGTGCATTACTCATCCGTGCCGATCTCTGGGGCATTGTGTCGGGCAAAGAGACTCCACCTGATCCAAACACAGCTACGACTGCCGCTGTTGATGCATTCACCCTGCGTCAACTCAAGGCTACAGCCGAAATCACGCTATATGTCGACGACACCCAGATTATCCATGTTCACGGTGACGATCCCAAAACCATCTGGGATACCCTCGCTAGTGTTCATCGTGCCCGTGGCCTCTCTACTCAGCTCGCGGCTATGCAAAAGTTCTCACGCATGGAGAAACGCGCTGAGCAGTCCATCACATCGTGGGTTGGTGACGTTAAGGCTCAGGCACACCTCATGAAGGACATCGGAATCAAGCTTCCGGATCTTCTTACCATCGTTGTCCTCACTTCCGGTCTTCCTCCCGAATATGACTCCGTTGTCGTTGCTCTCGACGCTGTCAAACCCAATGAACTCACCCTCGAACTCGCCATCTCTCGTCTGCTCAATGAGGAAGAGCGCCACCTCAGCCACAAACAGCTTACCGATTACAAAGCTTCATTGGTCAAGGGCGAATCGGACACTTCCGACTCTGCTTTCACCGCTCGTCCTAGGGCAAACATCACTTGTTTCAAATGTGGCAAGAAGGGTCACTACGCTAAAGACTGTCCAGAGGAAAAGGAGCGCGCTAGTCTTGCCGAAGAAGAGCCCGATGCTGCTTGGTAATTTTTGGGTGACTTTTGGACTTTCCAGGGATGCACCTCTTTCATTTCTTTTGTTCGCTCGGACCCACTCATGATTCAGGGGGAGTGTTGGAGTAGAATCACTCACTACGGTACTGCTTACCTAACACAGTAGCTATCTCGTAGCCACCCGCTGTACTTTATTCCTTTGTCCACTATCACGAACAACATCTGCCGTCAATCGTCACGCCTCACTAGCTAGTTGCGCCCCCGGCATACGACTTTTCAACAGTAATCACACCTATGCACAGACTCTGAGGGACGAGTCGGTCGTGAGTATATACTTGCTCTGCGGTTGGCGAGCCTCTCAGAGATGGAATCTAGTACTGGAGCGTGGTATCCCGGGATATTGCAGCTCAGTCTCATTCGTGAGAAACGTAGGCACGCATAAGCACGTTCCAATGGAATGGAGAAAATGCCCAATCCGGGCTAGAGGAAGTACTTGATGTTTGAGACCTCCAAATCGCTGGGGGTGACAAGTAGCATGGGGAGACAGATGATCACAGATCGAAGATATTTCTTCGAGTGTCGATACAGTCAACGTACCAAGATCTCGATGGAGCGCACGGAGCCTTAACCAGCCCTTCTGTCGAGTCCGGGAAGATGGCGCCGTTTGGTCGACGATCGACAACGGAAGCTAAGAAGCGAACGCGTAGCCATGTATCAAGAATGATAGGTAGAGTCGGGGGATTTCGTGCTATTTCATCACCACTCCCCCTCCTCCAGCCGCCCTCCATCGATCTCGATCAGAGAGACAAACACACAGGAATAGCGTGTCATCCTTACGGGAAGAGGGACTCTAGGGAAGATCGGTCCATTCGAGGGAGAACCATATGGCCTGACGAGCTATCAGCACAAGATTGAGAGGGTGTCCACTTTTCGCCCGCATGAAACTCGTGTAGCGTGTGTTACTACCGGCGCGGACTGGTCGGCAAGGGATCCGTCCACGACCTGCCTGGGACCTTGTCATCTTCCATATCCCATCTGTCTCATCCAGATCAGTCAATTGACAAATGCGCTTTAGAGTTGTGGACTCTGAAAATCTAATTCCATGACGACGATAGATTCATCGTCGCAAGGTACCCAGTGTCAAGCGGAAATACGTGGCTGTAATCGGTTTGCCCCGGCTTATACTGCACTCACAAACGTGGGTGAGGAATGCATACTAGTAAACCCTAAAAACAGACACGACGAAGCTCTGATATCAAGCTGTGCTCACCGAAGGATCCCACTCAGACAATTACCCCCGCGTTAGAGCCGAAGAGGAGGACGGGAGCTAAGCATGACCCTAGGTTGTTGGTAATTGGATGGCTGGCGGCCGGATTCTCTAAGCTGTCGCTGCTACTTGATGCGGGCAGCGGCGCCGGCACAACGCAGTTAGCAGGATTGAAGACTGGGTGAAATGGTGGACAGAACAGAATCCAGGCTGCTCTAGGGAAAGCTAGAGCGGGCCTAGAGCACTCTGAAATGCTCCAGGTTCTATTTTGTCCAACGTTTAGACCAGTCTCAAATACTGGTAGCCGCGTTGTACGATTCTTGAGGACTTCTCTGGTCAGAGATTAAGTGATGCCTAGAGCCCGCTTACTGCATTGTTCCGGGAATCAATCCCCAAAAAAGATGAACGAGCAAGTCATTTCCGCGTGGCCATGCTTGGAACATTCTTGTCATCTTCCGTGGATAGCATGAAGTGTTGACATCGAATATTGACTCGTTCCGAGGAGTCCATATTGTGCAACGTGGATCAGTCTGGAGCGCCAGGAGCGGGCTTCGCGTTTCCGGGCGACCGGGCCAAACATTCCAACCTCGTGCTGCGATGGATTGGCAATCTCCTGGCGTAAACGGTTGTACAGCCGCCATATTCCCAAACGGATGATAGGGGTGACCGTGACTGTGATATAAACGCCTGGCTGTGTAGCATCCGTTCAGGATGAGTCGGCAGCTAAGCTAGATGGAGTACTCCCCCGTTAATTCTTGGCTTGTCATGTCATATACATGCGAGTTGGAACCAAGATTGGAGACTCCACTTCGAACTTGAGGTTGGCAGCTCTTCGAATTCTCCATGGCGCTAGGTGTCGCAACGGATGTCATGGTCTGGGCAACATACTCCAAATAAGCACATCTAATACTATCCACCAGCTGTGTTGATCGGAGCGACATCGGATCACAGTCACCAGCACGTGTCATCCGGCCACTGCAAATTATAGAACAAACACTAGTCTCCCCAAACCAGACCTAAATTTCGGGATCAGAAGATGGTCGTTCTGACCATACGAAGGAACAAACACTATCTCATGCAACTGTGCCAACTGGTCATAAGTTGCTGTTCAACCTTCGCAGATCTCAGGCCACGCGGTGATGGCGTTCAGGTGAGTGAAGTTCTCGCAATGACAAGCACTCAATTCAAGGATTCATTACTATTAATGATGACTTCCACACGCATTCGCGAAGGTGGCGGTCATTATTCTAACCCACTTCCTTTAAGAAAAGTGTAGGGTCAACTGACGAGGTGTATCGGACACCGCCACAGTTCGGAGGGCAATTCATCGCAGTTCAGCGTGGCCTTATTTACCAGCATTTTTACACTGTCAACGTCCTGTGACGTTTTTCCACACCTTTGCGACACGCCCGTGTTACTGTACTAATCCCCGCGATTGCTTTTTCCGTCATTTGCCCGTTATCCTCCGGAACAGTCCGCTGACAGGCGTCAGTGCACATGCCACACTTGCACAATTGGTTAGTCATGTAAGTGAGCCCACCATTGATTGGCAGGACATATGAGACTGGCCAGGCTTCAGGTGTCAGATGATGGGCGTCGCCACAAACACGTGGTTCTCCAAAGAATCCGGACTTCATAACCCCAGTGGCAATGTGGAGTTTGATGCGGTCAAATTAATTTGGGCGAAAACGTGTTTCACAGATTGCACAGGGGATAACCTACTAACGATATGCCGATTGGAATGTACGAAACCAAACTATCCCATGTAAAGACTGAAACAAACTGGGTTTTCGCAACAGACCACCATGTCGTACAGCATCCAAACAATCAAGGTTTACTTGGTATGGTCACATCGCCGCAGAGTTAACCACGAATGTTCGCTACCATTTGGTGCTCTTGAGGCGAACACGGTGCGGCCGTCTGTGAAGTCGCGTTCCATGCGGTCCTCTGAACGCTTGATTCCCATCGGCATCACTGGTACCGCAGGAAAGCCGGGCCCCGAACCAGTTCGTGAAATACATGACGGACCCACGACGACTCGCAGCTTTCATCCTCGTATCTTCGATCCGTCAGTAAATACTCAGAATTCTTGTTCCCTTTGCACTCACTCCTGGAACAGCTGCCAACCGAAGGTTAGGGCGCTCGTTGATCCCCATTCGGATAGCGTAAAACCTGTCCCCCTACTTTGAAATTAGGGTGCTCTGGTGAGCAACAGGTGACAGGCTTGATTATGTCGTGTTCGTCATATTCCATTTATCTCGCTGATAGTACTGCCCGATCAAAATCAAATCAATTCTCTACCAGGTAAGGAAGCAACTAATATTGTGTCAACTCACCTGCGTGTTGAGCGACGGCCGCAGTCCATCACGGGGAACTCGAGATAGCTCCATGCACTATTCGAAGCGCTCTCGCTGACTAGGTAGTTGTGCGACTTGTTACCTTGACTGATTTAATCGATCGATTCGCTCGACGGTCAGCGTTATCATCAATTTTGGGTGGCCCATGTGCAATCGTCAATGTAGTTCTCTCACCCGGAATGCGCGGGCCGTGCTGGAAAGGCCCGTGACCCGCCCAGAATTCGGTAAGCACTCAAAACCAGACTAGGTCTCAAAGACTCTGACCGCTGAAGGTTGACGATGACTGGGCGGTTGAACCAAACTTAGTACATTGTAGCTTCGCCCTGACTGGGCCATTACCGGTATCTCTCCATTTGGACAATTTGAATTGTTGGCCTAACGTGGAAAGATAAGAACGTGTACGTCAAGAAGAGCAGCACAAGGCTTAGTCGTGTTCATCAAGTATTTATTAGATATCGACGGGTTATTAAGTCATTCTTTGCGCAAAGGACCGTCGTGATCTCGATATCATCCGATCATCGACCCATCCATCCCTGGTGATTTATCATGATCACTATATTTTATCGCCGAGAATAAAAATAAATAGAGTAACTCACACCATCGACGAGTAAGAGCTCTCCACAGACGTATTGACTCGCGCTACTCGCGAGAAAAACGACGGGTCCCGCAAAATCTTTGGGATCGCCCCATCTCCCGGCCGGAATTCGCTCCGAGATCTGCCTGAACCGCGTTTCATCCGCCAAGAGCCGCTCGTTCCTAGGAAGGGAAACCGTTTAGCAGAAAGGTAATCAACCCTGTGTCCGAAAGATAAGAATGACACCAAGAACCCCAATTCCGCCAACCTGTGAACCTGAGGGAACGGCGTGTCACGGGACAATACCCACCCAGGTCCGCTGGAAAAACCAAGACGTCAAAGATAGCTCACATGTCTGTGGTAATGTAGCCTGGGCATATGCCATTAACCTGGACGTTGTGTTGGCTCCATTCATTGCTGAGAGCTTTGGTCAACTGCCCAAGTGCCCCTTTTGCAGAAGCGTACGCAGGGACTGTGAGACCGCCTTGAAAGGTCATGAGGGAACAAAAGTTGATTATTTTTCCTCTTCGCAGAGGGACCATATGACGGCCAGCTGCCTGTGAAAGTAACCAGGCTGATTTGAGGTTGACATTCAGGACCTAAGAAGCCACTTAGTCAAAAGAGGATTTGAGAATTTGATCAGATGAGAGGCGGAAGACCGAGATTGAGCACGGAACCAAGTAAGGAGATAACATACATCGTCCCAGTCTCTCTCTGAGAAACTGACGCTCGGTGATCTCCGCTGTATGCCAGCGCAGTTGACGAGGACATGTATATTACCACCCATGACCCCGAGCGCTTTTGGGAAGAGCTCTCGAACCACGTCCAGGTTGGCTAGGTCGCAATGGACGACCTTCGCGTTCCCTCCAAGAGAGCGGATGGCATCTGCGGTAGCCGTGTTCGGTTCACTGCCCAAAGGGGGTTCTCTCTGGACAAGACAAATGGAAGCACCGGCTTGCGCCAATGCCATGGCGCACGCAGCACCTATGCCTTGATTCATAAATTCGAAGGGCCGTCAGAGAACGTATTGCATTGCATAAACGAAGAAATGGGTCGATGGTCATTTACGCGCAATCATCTGAGCAATAAGTACGTTACCCCTAGTGGCACCGGTGATGAGGACATTCTGGCCAGACAGGTCAAACAGCTTGAGGGATGGAACGGCTGGTGTGGGATCCATGAGGTAGCGTGAATGTCGGGCCCAAAAGGCGTGCTTAAATCCACTGGAATAAGACCGCTTCCCTGCACAACAGGAGTCAGTCTAGTTGATCGGCAGAAGGACCGATGTTCCGGTAGAGGAAATATTTCTTCAACGTCCATGTCAAAACCAAAATAACAACCAAAATACGGATAATATCGTGAATCTGGACTCGGAAGTTGCTCGGAAGAGTCCGCAAAGGTGGATGTGTATCCAAAACAGGGTATAATAAAATTGAGGAATAGAAATCGGGAATTTGCGTGACGGAAGCATGATGTGGTGTGACAAACTGTGACAGGTTTATGTCATGCGTTGATACAATTCGGATTACGGACCGGCGAAATCTAAGATGGTCCGTTTGAGCAGCCATGTTTCGTGCCGGTGAGTCTCCTCACGAGATCGTAAGTACTTCTTCAAGCCCTATAAGACTATCTGAATGGTTCTACTTCTCCATCTTCACCCCCCTTCCTCTTTTCAATGCCTCCTGCACAAATCTATACTCAACGCGCTGCTGTCCTATATGGTCCCAAGGACCTTCGTCTCGAGGAGCGTCCTATCTGGCCACCGCAGTATAACCATGCTCAGGTTGCTATAAGGGCAACAGGTCTTTGTGGAAGCGACCGTACGTGTTGTCCGCTCCAGCACAAACATCCTTGCTCATTACTAGTCTCTTCAGTTCACTACTACCTCGAAGGGCGAAATGGTGACTTTGCCATCCAAGCCCCGCTCGTCCTCGGCCACGAGTCCGCGGGCGTGATTGTCTCCGTTGGTCCTGGAGTAAAAAATCTTGTACCGGGTCAACGCGTTGCAATTGAGGCAGGCGTCATGTGCCAACACTGCAATTACTGCGAGTCTGGACGTTACAACCTCTGCAAAGGCATGCGCTTCGCCAGCAGTGCCAAGACCTTCCCCCATCTCGACGGGACGTTACAAGATCGCATAAACCATCCCGCACATGTCCTTCATCCGTAAGTGGTTGGCATATGTCCACCGTTCAGCCCCATCAGACCCCCCTTTAGTCTACCCGATAGCTGTAGCTTCGAGGACGCTGCATTAGCAGAGCCTCTTTCCGTCCTGGTACACGCCAGCAGACGTGCAGGTCTTCGTAAAGGCCAGCGCATTCTTGTCTTCGGTGTTGGAACTATCGGCATCCTCGCATGTGCCCTCGCAAAATCGTATGGTGCTTCCCAGGTAATGGCTATCGACATCAACCAGCAACGGTTAGATTTTGCCAAAGCTAACGGCTTCGCCTCCAAAATACATTGCTTGTCCGTGGCCAACAAGCCCAAAACGTACGAAGAGCAACTCCGAACCGCCAGAGAAAACGTGTCACAAGCGTTGGCCACCTTACAAGTCCCAGACGGCTTTGACATCGTGTTCGAGTGCACCGGCGCTGAACTGTGTATTCAGATGTCAATACACGTAAGCATGATAGTCTTTGGTCTAGATGAAAATGTAACGCTCATTCGGGATGTCAAACAGGCTGCCGTTACTGGCGGCAAAGTCATGCTTGTCGGGATGGGTACCCGTAATGTTATGTTACCCCTGTCAGCGGCTGCTTTGCGGGAAGTCGACATCCAGGGGTCCTTCCGTTATGCTAATACTTACACCGATGCTCTTTCTCTCCTTGCTTCTGGAGAGTTACAGGGTATCGGCAAGTTGGTAACGCACCGCCTGGACCTGGAGGGCACAGCACGCGCTTTCGAGATGTTGGCTCGCGGGAAAGACGAGGACGGAAACATGGTTATCAAAGTCATGATCAACTCATGACACGGTTTCTGACGATACCCCCTCATTTCCTACTGTTTACTAGACCTTGCACTCAAACGTTTCTGCAGCATCTCTTAAGTTACAACAGCACATCTTTATTTTGACTTGACCCGGCGTCCGAGCTACATGTAACTCTATTCACGTACAGTTTTGCAATCCCTGATAATGTGTTCCTGCGGAACCCTCAGCATTACCCCAGCGTGTGATCCGAATGGGTATACCTTACTCCCGTGAGGTCATTGATCACCAGTATAGCTTGTAGACTATCTTCGTACTAGGCGAGACAGCAAGACACGTGTGCTAACGTGTGGTCGACTCCAATGGGGGGAAGTAGGTTTAGCTAAAGCTGTCGTACCTGTGAATCGGTGTGTATAAAAACAGCTCCCAACATGTTCCGACGTGTGAATAGATCTGGCGCAAGTCTAAGGTTCGTCTTCTCCCGCGAAGATTAGGACAACATGTATCTTGAGAGATTCCAGTAAACAGAGGACAATTTAGGGACCTGGATGGGTACTAAACTTGCCGAGAGGTACAATCTGGTGCGACCTTCGGACTTCCGACGGCTTCTAAATTGAATAAACTGGAGCCACGGGAACAGCTGTCAAACAGGGTGTTCACCAAAGGGGTCATCTTTGTTTGCTCCAGACAAGGGGGGTACCTACTAAGGGGGCTATTTCGGACTCTGATGTATCCATTTTCGCGGACCAGTCTTGGCGGACCACTCGTTGTACTGGCGTTATTGCCGCGTCAGTTACAGTTGTGGCGAGAGTATGCCAATGCCGTTCGCCCTTGTTGTGCCGCCGCCGCCACCAGAGCTTGTTTGTCGTGGTCCAGAGTAAGTGTCGTCATGTATCAGCTGACGATCATGCTTCAGGTTTCGGACCTACGTCAGTTGGCACTAGAAAAGCTCCATCACCGTGACAGCACCCGATGCTTGCCGCATCGTCGTGATGAAAAGAATGCCAATGATTGCTCAGATTTTGTGACTTTGACATCCAGTAAAACGGAGCGCCTTCACTTGTGAGCGTTCTCCGCAGGTCATCTTGAGCGACCCTACTAGAGGCCCTTGTGCCTCACTATCTGTCCATTTAAGCACTATGAAGCAAATTCAGGTCCGTTCGTCTGATAACGTGCGCAATGAGGGGCGTTTGGCAATTACTGGCACCGGCATGAGAAACGGAAGTATCGGGGTTGTCTTTCTGAACCCTCTGCTATTCCGAATTCCAACTTATCGATCGATGTCTCGACTTTGTCGCGGTTCCTGGTATGTCGGTCGGTGAGCCAACAAAGATGGTCCGCCATACCCATCGATCTCAGCAGCCCGGACGCGTACGGTCCAGGTAAGTAACAGAATAAGCAGAGCCTATTGGCACTTCGCCGTCATCAGATTGCATCTGCTGGGAGAACAACAGAAAGGGTGATAACCACTAGGAAAAAAAAATTATAATCTTTTCTCATGATTGCGCGGCGGATGTCCGGTCTAGATGTTTCAGATCTCCTCACACTGATAGCGAGATAAGTACTGTCATTGTACCTTTTGTGCAGTTTGCTCGTCTAACGTAAACACCACATTCTAGACCCAAAAATTTACAGGAGTAAGTTATTCATGTACCGAGATAAAGAACAAAAAGTCAATGACAGTTTATAAGACGTAATTGTGTTTGTAATCAGATAACATTTCTCGAACACGACCAAGGGTGCATCTGACCCTCAGATCCAAAAGATTGTATATATGAACCTGCAGGTCGTGGTTGAGTCTATCATAGGGGGTTTCCGTGTCAGTCTTGCCTCATAGACGGATTTGGTTACCAGTCGATCGTCACGAATTGTCGCCATCGTCACGGCGCTGGATTCAAACTCCCGCCAATGTAGAGAAGTTGCTTGAGCTATCGTCGAGGACTCAAATGGTATGTATTCTGTGTTTATGGTATCTAACCAAAGGACAATTTGCCCCGAATTGAAAGAGCTAGTATTTCCATTTCCATAGTAATTACCGTGCGAGTAGGTGTTATATGGAAAGTGGGGCAATTATTAAGGGAGCAATATAGGACATATATAAATGTGTAAGGAATGTGTGCATGACAAGGGGGAAATCCCAAGTGTAATGCGCTTGACGAATTTGGAACAAATGCGTCATTTACAGCCGGTATTGATGGTCTTGTAAGCATGAGTGAGGTTCTTGACAGAAAGTTCCATCCGGTTTCATATTCAGAATTCCTAGTAGAAGCTCGCTGTCCTCGACGGGCCACCATCGCTAGCGAGTGCACGGTACGATGCGCGGTTGTGTTACAATAAATGAACACGTCTGTGATACCTCGACCGGGAGGGTCATATTTGAAACTCTGCTTCGGTATACGCTCGGCGAGTAACAATCAGCGTGACGAAGGCCAACTTCGTGATCAAGATAACTACCATGCATGTATAAAGGACCCTTTGCTGAACGAACAGCAGCCAAGTTTGTGTTGAGATAGTAACTGTGAGGCTTCGTCACGGCCTTGGTGCTTGTCGCATCTGAACACGTGACTCATAAACGCGTCGACGCGACTAAGATTCAAGAATAATTAAAATTGTTCCTTCATCTACCAAACACAGGCAAGAGTCAGAGACAGGGAAGATCAATTAATAGATCGAGTATGCCATACAACTAGTATACAACAATGTGTGGTCCACAGTAAATACGAAATAGAAGACTGCTCCATCTATTTGGCAGCCGATGTTGAAAACTAGAGCATGGTCAGAAAGACAGTTGTCTGGAACATGGGATGGACTTGCCTTGGTGACACTCTTCGTGCCTTCGGAAATAGCGTGCTTGGCAAGTTCACCAGGAAGAATTAGACGCACTGCCGTTTGGATCTCCCGTGATGCAATAGTGGATTTTTTAGAGTATGAAGCAAGTTCTAGCGAGCTGGGTGAGCCCAATACACTAGCATAGATGAAAGCCGGACTGACTGGATGCCTCTGTAGCTATGCGTTCAAAGATATCGTTGACAAAGGAATTGAGAATGGCCATGGCCTTGTTCGAGATACCAGTATCAGGGTGGACCTGCTTCAACACTGCAACGACGATGAGAAAATGCAAATACTCAAATAAAGGCACGTACCCTTGTAGATGTATGAAGAGTAAGTCTCCTTGCGGACTTTGCGCCTCTTTTTCTTCTCGCCCTCTGCTGCAGGGGCACCCGATGTCTTTGCGGCTTTTTTAGTGGCCTTGGCTGATGCGGGTGTTTTGGCTGGGGCTTTGGAGGCAGTGGAGGGAGGAGCGACGGCCATGGCGAAGATGTTGTTAGATGAGTGACTGAGAGCGCGCGGATAACTGGCAATATATAGAGTGGGCTGGAGAGTGTCGCGCCGAGCTATATACCTCCTGAGACGCGTGTGGTCATGTTTGGCATTCACGACAGACGCGTCGCGTCTTTGTTGATCTGTAAACCTTATTTCGTCCACCCGGCCGCGTGGGTATAAAGGGGACGGTACACATTTTCGGCGTCCCCCAAGTGTCCCCATACATACTCGTCCCCTCGTCGCAGCACCTACCAGTCTACCAACCCATTCAACCAACCTCCAAGTCTTTGAATCGCAATGTCTGGAAAAGGTGGCAAAGCAAAGTCCGGTGGCAAGGCTTCCGGTGATTCCACCCCCAAATCCCAGTCGCGCTCCGCCAAGGCTGGTCTTCAGTTTCCTGTCGGTCGTGTGCACCGTCTATTGAAGAAGGGTAACTACGCTCAGCGCATAGGGAATGGCGCGCCTGGTGAGTCTTGGTATGCAATATGTTACTTTGGATATGTGACTCACTCGGTCCAAAGTGTACCTCGCTGCTGTCCTGGAATACCTGGCTGCCGAGATTCTTGAGCTGGCTGGTAATGCTGCACGCGACAACAAGAAACAGCGTATTGTGCCACGACACTTGCAATTGGCCATTCGGAATGACGAGGAGTAAGTCCAGTGTGGTTCATGTTTCTGGATTAGGTTTATCGAGCTGTATATATCCAGGTTGAACAAACTCCTTGGCGATGTGGTCATCTCGCAGGGTGGTGTCGTACCATTTATCAACCCCGAACTGTTGCCCAGCAAAACATCAAAGGGCAAGAAGGAGAGCCAGGAAGTTTAGGTGTTTCTCACTATTAGTAGATTATTGCTTTCTCCCTATGGTGTAGGATGTATTGTATTTTATAGTACTTATTCACCTTTATCCTCGCGATATAACGAAATCCCCACGTATGCGAATCTGCCACTAGAAGAGTGGTTCGGAGCGATTGTCCAATTGCGCTTGCTTACGTTAATGGACCCCGGGCACTCCCCCTGATGAATAGCTTTCGTTCATGTTACGGGGTATAAGCAAGGACTTGCATCGCTTCCTTTATCACCTCTTTCTCCCTCATATACTCAGAGTACTGAAGTAATGATGCACTCAAAGTCTGCATAATACCTTGCAGTCTCACGGTGCATGAAGAGGACTTGGAGTTGACTTGGAGTCCCCTTCACGCACCGTGGGACTTGTTCGTTATAACAACAGGGCGGTGATCACACTTTTTCTTCCGACGCTTTGACCTCCAGCCCTCGTTTGCGGATACCATACTATAGGCTCCACTTTCAAAGTCAACTGGTTTTCACGAGATTCTATGGCCAAGGATTCTTCTACGACCCAAGCTTCGAAACCTTATCCATCCTCTGCAAACTGTTACCAAAAATGGGCACTGAGAGCTATTGTCTTGGGCGTTCTTTGCGTAACGTGTAGTTGGTTGGATTCGATCAAGGTGAGTAAGTCATGTGTTGGGTTCGGCTAGGACTAGAATGTTTGTGCCACTTGCTACAGGACCGGTGGTATGTCCTGGACCCACCTTTCTTGCATGAACTTGCACAGGATGCCATTGCCACATCCCCCAACAACGTCGAAGGCATGATTCAACACATTCTTACGAACCTCACTTCAACCTTCCCGCAACCATCCAACCAAATCGCGCTGAACACCGATTCCTCGGAATGGGTGTTCAACAATGCTGGTGGTGCCATGGGTGCCATGTACGTCATTCATGCGTCCATTACCGAATACCTTATCATCTTCGGTACGCCTCTCGGCACGGAGGGACACACTGGATTGCATACTGCAGATGATTACTTCCACATCCTCGTTGGGGAGCAGTGGGCGTTCAGACCAGGTGCTCTCGAGATGGAGAGGTATAGACCGGGAGATGTCCACCTACTGCCACGGGGAACTGCGAAGCAGTACAAAATGCACGAAGGCTGCTTTGCGATGGAGTATGCTCGAGGTAGGTCTTTTTGCCAAATTTCTGTGGCTATTATGGTTGAATGTGAACTATAGGCTGGATTCCTCTCATGTTACCATTCGGCTTTGCCGACATCTTTACATCCACGCTGGATGTCCCAACGCTATACCATACCACGCGCATCACCGGGCGTGAGATGATCAAGAATCTCTTCCTTGGAAAGATTTGAGAGTATGTGCAGATGGAGATGGAATGTTCGCTTATTATAGATAATTTTCACCGTTTGAGGTCGCAATGCTTTTACTTCCCCGTGACTCTGCGAGGTGGAGCAGATACCCTAGCCGGTCACCAATAAATCCTCCACAAGGATGATGTGAAGATGTCACGTTCACCGTGTTCCCGGACCGATATGACGTTTGATGGGGCTCAGCGTCGGAAGCTGAGACCCCAGTGGCCATCTGTTGCCTCATGGGACACATAATTGATCATGGCTAGACTCGGAGTTGGATTCAGACCTGACGCGCATCTGATGCCCCCAACCCTGGTAGACACCGTCATTGGGTATACGCAGACTTCTGAAGGAGAAAGGGTAACGTGAACCGAAAGTAGGCCAAGGTCGTCATGAGGGCGAGAAAAGAATTCGTGAAAACGTAACCTTTGCGCCGGCGCCCGCAACGTCGTTTGGTTGGCGTCGCGTTCTGAGAATCTGCTGTGGAGTGTACTGGAGATGATTAATGCTAACTGAATTTGATTGGAGTGGTGAGATGGCCTCAGTCGGTGGGCGCGGTTGATGAAGGTGAGGGTGGTGAGCGGAGGAGGTGAGGTAACGAGTACCATAAAAGGGGAATGACGTCTGACGTTGAGTGGCGCGGGGTGTGTACCCTGTTTTTGTCGCTGTGGAGCATCCGTGTAAGTACATGAACGGACTTTCTCTCTTCTTCTCGTACCGACCATCTCCCACAAATTTGGTCGTCTCCACTCAAGGCATGTCCCCTTCCGTGCGTCCCTCCCCATCCCCACCGCCCCGTCTACATTGACCCTCTCCTTCCACAGCCGTCACCACCCCGCCATTCCCGCAGTTCCGTCTCCCCCGAACCCTCCCCCCGAACCCGATCAACCCCTACAAACGATGACATCGAAGCAATTATCAAGATGGCAACCTCCTCACTCCCCTCCCTCGATAGACCTCTCCGGGATACCCGCACCCAGCTGTTCGTAGGAAACGTACGTCACCCTTCCCCCCACGGCCCTCACCCGAGCCAACCCATCGCTCCTCTCTAGCTCCCGTATCGCGTCCGCTGGCAGGACCTCAAAGATCTCTTTCGCCGTGCGGGAACCGTCCTTCGCGCAGATGTCTCTCTCGGACCCGACAATCGCTCACGTGGCTATGGCACCGTCCTTCTTGCCACTGCAGAGGATGCCGGTCGTGCTATTGATATGTTTAACGGTTATTGCTGGCAAACACGAGTCCTAGAAGTTCGACCAGACCGTCTAGGTGCGACCCTTGATGCGGATTCAAATATTAATACTTCCTTTCCCAACCCTTCTGTACCATTCGTACAACAAGCGCTTAATCTCCCCGTCTTGAGCGCCCTCAACAGTCTCGACGACCTTGCGATGGCCCTCCCAGGGAATGGTGAGTTATTGAGTGGAGGAACAGGAATGCGCACCCTCTTTGTTGGTAATGTACGTTTTTCCTCACCACATCGAAAACACTGCGCGATCACTTTTTTCGCCTACCCTCGCACCTGCCGTATCACTCACCCGATCCCTAAGCTACCCTTCCACATCCAATGGCAGGATCTAAAAGATCTCTTCCGTGCTGCGGGTGCGGTCACACGGGCAGATGTTGCTCTTGGCCCTGATGGCCGATCTCGGGGTTTCGGCACGGTAACTTTCGTAACCGAGGACGGTGCAGAGCGTGCAAGACGGATGTTTGAAGGGTAAGTGGAATGAGCTCTGCCTCGTCATATTTCACATTTGATTCGCATTCTCGTCGCTCGAGCCCTAATCTACCGCCAAGTGGAATGTGATTAAGCGTACTGTGTTATGTTTTTTCATTTTCTTCTTCTTTGATTGATGATATTCACCTGCTCACCACCTTTCCCGTTCGGTAGGTATGAATTTAACGGCAGACCATTGAAAGTCCACTACGACAAGTTTGCGCAGTCATGCCAGAATATTCCACTTATTGGCCCTTCGCCACAGCCTGTATCAAATTCTCTTCTCCCGCCATATGATTCACTCCCCCAGCTGACCTCGCCGTTATCGCGACTTGAAGTACTCAGTGCTCATGATGGGAGATCGCACTCTCACCTCGATGCACTTGCTCAGTCACAATTGCATCTCGATCTTCAACGCTCTCGCCTGGAGGCAGAGGGTCTAACGTCTGCCCAATTGGATGCTCTCCTCACACGACCACGTAGCTCATCGTTTAAGTCGCCTTCATTGACGCCACCCGCTGTTCTGTCTCAGTCCCCATCGCATCTGCATTCGCCTGCCTTGCTGCAGCAACAGGGCCAATCCCTGAGCGGAAGTTCTTTGTGCGCATCAATTCCACAGCCCATTCTCCCCCCTTCCGCACATTCCCTATCTCAGCCACACTCCCTTACTGGATCACCACTTTCGATATCTGCAAAGGTGTCGTCCAGTGGCTCATCAGTGCATAGCTTTGGTGCAATGGACCCTTTGGGGAGCGTCACAGACCTGACGTTGGTAACGGACCTGAACGACATCGAACTTACTCCCGACTCCCTCACATCACTTGGCACAAGCTTCGGTTCTCCCCGACCTAGTCTGAGCGCCACATCCTCTCAGCCCTCGAGCTTCTCTTCATCGGGGTCTCGTAGATTGAATTTAAGTGCCGCATCGTCAAGGGGGGATGTACTCAGTGACGGGGCGAGCCTTGGTTTCGGGTCACAGCGCACAAGCTTTTCGAGCTCTGCGAGGCCATCATTTGGTGCTGCTAGTGCTGAGAAACCTTCCTTTACTGCCAGCGCATCCGAGAGAATTTCTTTCGGTGCTAGCTCAGAAAGGCCTCCGTTTGGCGCGGGTAGTTCACAGCGCCCTTCGATGAGCTCAACGAGCTCGCAAAATCCTAGCTTGGGTGCGTCATCTCAGAGGTCCACCGCTCACCTGAGCGCGCCGTTCTCGGAGGACGATGGACCGACACCTTCGTCATCGGTTCAATTGTCCGCGACGGGTGTCTCGAAGCTTCCTTCATTGGCTCCTGTAGCCATGTCGCTCAGTTTACCAGCTTCAAAGTCGGGATCACACCTAGGGTCAGCGGGATCGGCTTCCAAAATTGGTTCGGCACCTCCGCTCAATAGTGCCAGTGTCAGCAACAACTGGTCTGACCTTTCGAGGATTGGATCGCCGGAGAATAGAGGTACCCAAGCATCTCCAAGTCACATACCCCCACGACGCACGTCCGAAGGGACGCCTCCCGAGGTATCTTCGTCAGCCCAGTCAATACTTAATACCGACGCGTCGCCTGCACCTGACACGACTTGGGGTGCATCAAAACCTCAGCTACGCAAAGATTCCCCTACGAGCAAAGCTAACGGTGCTGACTATGTTACGACGGCGCTCGGTACGCTTGGGATGCGGCGTGCTAACAGGGTTCAAAGCAAACAAGCGGAAGAGAAGAGGAAGTCGTCGACGCCGCCCGGGGAACAACAACCCCAGGCCTCTTCATCTGCAGGACCTCACGGCCATGGGAAACGATCCATGCAGGCATCTTCTCATCGACATCCAGGTCCGATTTCGCTTCCTCCGCCCACTGCTTTCACCCTCCCGCCCGGTGTGGTTCTCTCTCCGCATGCGCATCCCCAGAGTCCGGTCTATCATCCAGGGTATCCTCTCAGTCCCGTGCATCCACATCCGATGGGCAGTCCCCTTCATCATCCCATGGGTAGTCCCCTACACCACCCTGCCCACATGCACAGTCCGCTGCATCACCCCGGCCACCCGCAGTATGGATCATACCCTCACCATGCGACTCATGTGCATTATGGCGTTATTACTCCTCATGGGTTACCTCCAATTACACCCAGCATGCCGCCTTTCACGTTTTTACCTCCGCAGGCCAAGACTCCAACGCAAAACGGACACATGCATGAGGATAAGGGGAGTGACCGATGGTGCCAGTATGCCTCACAGAATGAAGGAAGACAAACCGATCTTCCGAAGAGGGAGTCAACTGCACAAGCGTCCCAACCCCCATACTACGCGCAGTTCCCCAACGCTCCGCAACAGCGAATGCAATACACGCAGATCCACCCCCACATGTTCTCGCCTGGAATTCCGCTTTCACCTGGAATTATGGTACCGCTATCACCGGGAATTGTGCCCCCAGCATCCATGCCCGTGGCTGGCGTCCCGGTACCGATGACACCAGGTGTTGCCTTGACGCCTGGGGTAACAATGACTCCGGGCGCGTTCTGGTCACATGTGCCATGGATGAACCCGGCGGTTGGAGCGCCAGTGCATGCTGCGGATGGACTCAACGAGCAATCGCATGCTGGTGCCGAGGGGTACTTCCCACCTGTTAGCCAGCCCAGCGGAGATACGGGGTACTTCCCACCGGTGTCGAGTGTTGCAATTGACATTCTCAAAGAGGGGCATGTATTCGCGTCAGGGTCTGGCGTGTCATGTGGGGAAAATGCGCACCATGAAAGAGTTTCGGAGAACTCGCCTCAGAGCCCATCTTCGGGTGTGTCTCAAGTATCATCACCTGATCCTTCCCCGAAAAGTCCTCAGGACGCTAATCGTAAAGGAGGACCGCAAGTCATGAAACGCTCGACCTCTGCTCAATGCGAAGGCGGTTTACTGAAACGAAATGGATTGTTCCATCGGGAGTCGGATCCCGAAGTGAGCACAACAACGAACAAGGGGTCGAAGGAAGCATAAGGATGTTTTGGGTAATGTGTTTCGTTTTTGGGTTGGGTTCATGCTGCAAGGAACGGTGTGCATGCCTTTTTTCGTTCCACGTTTTTCGCATCCCTATTCTTACTGTCGTTGGCTCATTGCATACATAGACATCGATCACTGGGATCACTGAATCGGTCATACATGATTTTCGTTTCTCACTATTTGTTGATATCCACGACATGCATTGCTAGACCATTCCGGTCACTTGGTTGCAAGTGTTGATGTATACCATTTTTGAGTCCTTTTTCCATGCATACGGTCTATGCGTTGTTTCCTAGTACTTACTTTCTATCTATCCTTGTACCATTGAATGTTTTAAATATCTAATGTATTTGCTGGATCTTTGGATTATGCTGATCGCCATGGAGCTGCTAGGAATTGTAAAGGCTGCTAGGCTGTTGCCAAAATAAGGTTGTCACTGACGATTTATGCGACTACCTATACTACCAGCAGATGGAATTGAAGCAATGACGATGATCCCTGACTTGACATATATTTCGGCCCCAATGGTCAACCAGAGCGACGCTCCCTTCCGTTTGCTCACTCGGCGATATGGCGCGACATTAACATACACTCAGATGCTCGATCCTCACAGGCTCCACAATGACCCTGATTACCTCCACTATCATATTCGAGATCTTCAAGCTACGCATCCCGACTGGGACGCCTATACAGGTCCTGTGGTGGTACAACTCTCCGGAAATGATCCAGAAGTGGTCGTGAGCGCGGCGCGGCGCGTTCAGCCCTATTGTGACGGGATAGGTGAATGACGAACTTTGTTTCTTCGCCGAAAAAAAGCTCAATCGCAAGGTACCTCACAGACTTGAACCTCGGATGTCCTCAGGAACATGCACACCAAGGTCACTTTGGAGGTTATTTGCTTACGAAGAAGGACTGGCCGTTGGTGGACTCGATAGGTTGTCTGATGACGTCCTCCGATCCTCTCGATCACTTTTTTTCTAACGATGCCTTTTTTTGTTTTGGTAAACAGTCTCCTCGATGGCTCACTCTCTCACTGTTCCGTCGTCCGCAAAGATACGTCTCTGTCCTTCGGCTAAGACGACGGATTTCGGTCGTTTGCTCGAACACGCGGGCGCATCCTGGGTCACCTTACACGCACGCCACGTATCTGCCAAGCGGCGCCGTCAAGGCGCAGCCGACCTCGACGCCATACGCGAGCTCAAACAAGCGCTCACCATCCCCGTCGTCGGCAACGGCAACGTACGGACATATTCGGACGTCCAACACAACGCGGCCTATACCCACGCGGACGGCGTCATGGTCGGGGAAACGTTGCTGGGAAATCCTTGGTGTGTGAACTTTTTTTCTCGAGTCTCATGTTTCATGTTGGGAAAGAAAAACGCTGTTGACCGTGGACTCGGATCATAGCCTGTTTTCGGGCGACGAGGCGGTTCGGGATCCCGTTCTCATGGCCCTGGAATATCTTGAGATTTGTAAGCGCCTTGGGGACGTGACGACGCTCAAGACGATGCAAGCGCACGTGCGCTATATCGTCGAGTTTCAATGGTGCGTATATATTCTCCCTCTCTCGAGTGGCTTGGATCATGAACTGCGACAAATACAATACTTTTTTTTTTTTTTTCTTTAGCGCGCGTCGTCCGTGGTATTCAAATTTTCGGCTCGCTTTGAATGATTGTCAGAGCGTAAACGACATCGAGGTGCTTTTAGGTCGTCAAGTGAGCCGTTGGCGAGGGAAAGCCAGTGCACTGGTCCTCGGAGCGCTGGCCAAAGGAGATCTGGACGGAGACGAGGAAGAAGACAAGGGGACGACTCCCTGATACCCGGAGGACCTCGGGAATATTTTTGAACACGCCGCCCTTCGGATTATCAGTCACCAGACTCCGTGTCCACTGATGAGAGGCCAGCGAATCGTACACGTCACTCGTCCACCCTTGGAGAACGATGGGAAATTTCGAGATCGGATCTGGGAAAAAAATATAGGTTTGGAACTTTGAAATCCTAACCTTGATTGTTGTGGGTAGACGTCACGGTGCCAGTCCGCGTTTTTACGTGGATCGTCCCAAAATGTAGGACTAACGTAGGGGTCAGATTCACACGGAAACGAGGGGGGATATCTTTCGGTGTTTTTTTGGTGTTTTTTTAATTAGTTTACCGACATACCTAGGTACATGGCAGCATCCTTTCAGGGGGATCGAGCCAACTGACATATACGACAGACGTTCCAACCGATCGCGCGTGTAGATCATATCGAATAATTACAAACCACTGTACCTTTTTCCCCCTAAGCAGTTGTTGCCGATTGCAGGTGGGAAGCGTCGTGCTAGGGCTGGAGAGCGGTGTGTCCACGCCGCTGTTGTGTGGTCAAGGGGGTTGCGAGGGTGTGAGATGGACGAGTCAGGGTCTCGACATTTTGAGGAAGACAAGTACCTGGTATAACCATCGAGCTGGATGCGGGTGTAGAAGCAGATGGGAATGAGGATGAGTCTGCCATCGTCGTTTGTGTCTGCGTAGGCCGGGATGGATCCCGTCGGCGCGAGAGCCCGAGCCGCTGATACTTGGAGTTGGGTAGCACGACGTGTACTGTAATCTGCAGAATTCAATCTGAAGCATCAATGTGCATGTTTATCACTGTCGAGTCGACTGGGAACTCGGCTGATGCCAAGCAACCCGCCGACGGGTCACAATACTGTATTGTACTGGGGAACGTTGGAGCCGCTGATCGCGCGCAACAACGCTGCCATTGACAGTCATCACTTCCTGCATGCAGGAAGTGATGTGATTATCATCCAGTGCGATTGCTGGCTGAGCACCTTGAAAATGTATGGACGGTCCTACAGTCATCTTGTCTTTTGGTCCTGTCGCCGCCACCAGTGGCCGTCAACCCAGAGGGGTTAGGATCCTTCTGCCCAACCACACAAGAAAAAGATGACACGTTCGAACACATTTCGGTTTTGCCCAATAGTCAGAGTTTTATCTAAAAGGCAAACTTACTTCAACGACTTTGAACCATGCAGCGGGGAAGAGTTCGACGGTCGTCGTCGCATCCGACGGCCTCTTTACCATGGTAGATTCTACGCACGTGATGCGTGATCAGACACGCGACGCGCGTGAAAAAAAAAGGGGGGGAGGGGGGAACATACGGTGATGGGTCTAAAAGTCGTTACCACCGATGGCGTGGGTAGTCACATGCGTGCGCACCTGGGATTTGTTGGTGCAATCTCGACCGTCACAGGTCTCCCCGCTGCAGAGAAGCGCTTAAAGAGTAACTGTGTGCATTCGGGTCGACGGGACCTAGGACCTACACATGGCTGGGCCTTGAGTTTTGGGCCGACGTTGCATGCCGATGTCTTAAAGATGGCACAATTCTAAAAAAATTGACTGAGAGGGGAGGTGGGATGAACACGTAAGTAGAAAGCGACGCTCGTGACAGGGGAACTACTAGCATGAAGACGAATGCACGATCGAGAGTGGTCTTGACACCATCGATCCAGAGGTCATCGACAAGGTCGCCTGTTGCAGCGACAGATGCCATGAGACGAGTGGCGCTAACCAGAGATGGTAACTTGTTACGAGTTCTTGCACGAAAAAGAGAACTTGAAGGTTGCAAGAAAGGCTACATTGTCGTCCTCTTCTTATACCTCCTTCGGTATAATCTCGGATATCTTGTGTAGAAAGTGTATCCTGGCAACGGGAAGTCATCGTCGACTGACGGAATCTACCCAACAGGCACAACATCAGTTAGACTTATTCAATGGAACAACCCTGGATAGATGACGTTTGCCGCAGACAGACCGAGGAGTGCTACTGGTTGCGCCGGCCATGTAAGCTGCAAAAGTTCCGGCGGAAATAACCAAGAGCGTCATTGCTCAAATTCACCGCAAAAGGCGAACAGTCCAACGATCATCCGAGATACTTGTGATATCTGGAATTAGTTGTTGAGAGCCAAGAGTTCGTTGGCGATGATAAATTCCTGGTCCAAAATGACTTTTGTAAGTATCATCTTAAACGCGTTCCAGGAAGCGGGATAGGAAAAACCATCACAAGATCGTGCTTGAGGCTCTGTAGTCAGACGACGTCTCGAAAGGATCATGGTAGCATTCTCGGAAGACCCGCAATAGTCACAAAACATAGTTTATTCGGACGATAGTAATCGACAAGCACTGGTAGGGGAGGGGTAGAATCATCGGAACAGCTATAAATCGTGTATATGCTTGAGTAAACAACAACGGGGAGAAGAAACAGGAAAACATATCAAAAGTACTCGTCGGCCAGAAGAGTTTTTTCTTTCAACTGGTCCTGGTACCTCGAGAAGCGAGGTAATACGTAGCGATCAGTGGCGATGTGGCAGGGTGGAAAACGCGGAAGTATACTGGCCACAACACATGCAGATCACTCAACCAGACATAGCGCCGACGCCGCCACTGCCCTTTCTGGTCCTGATCACTTTGTTCCTCAGGGCTCGCTCCTTCAACTCATTTTCGCGTTTTTCCAGCTCATGTTTCGCGGGAACATTATCGTCCTTGGCACCCTTGCCCTACTCCAAGAAGACAAAACTTAGCGGTCGAACATTAAAGACAACGAAACCACTAACCTTCATTTCTTCATCCTCCCATTTCGACTTGCGGGCGTTCGCTTGACCTTTGATCTTCAACTCGCCCCGTGAATTTTGAGGGAGGTCCGAATCGACTGTCCTGGAGCGCGTTTCTGCCCTGTCGACGTCCATCAGAGCAGGGGACGGACTCCGCCCAACACGACGGATG
This sequence comes from Lanmaoa pseudosensibilis, assembly GCA_038092875.1. Taxonomy (NCBI): domain Eukaryota; kingdom Fungi; phylum Basidiomycota; class Agaricomycetes; order Boletales; family Boletaceae; genus Lanmaoa; species Lanmaoa pseudosensibilis. Next base: position 24,632 of record JBBPRF010000302.1, read on the forward strand.
TCTTCCACAAACCGATCGCGTTCCCTAGAATCTCGGCGACGCGGTGGTGGTGGTGGTGGTGGTGGTGTACGAGAGCGAGATGAACCATCGCGCCCACCCTTGCGACCACTTCTAGGACTTGGGCTGCGGCGACGACCGTACCGAGGTGGCGGCGAAGGTGAACGACTTGAGGGTGGTGTTGGAGATCGGGAAAAACGACGTCTGCGCGGTGGAGGGCTCCGACTACCACGGCGTCTGTCCTTCCCGCCGCTGTACCTTCTTGGGGGAGAGCGAGATCGAGAGGGGGAACGTCTTCGCCTTCGAGCAGGGGGAGGAGATCGTGAGCGGGACTGAGAACCGCCTCTAGTAGGTGTCATGGATCGGTGGCGTCTACGAGGAGAGGGCGAGCGGCTGTAACGACGCCGTAAACGTTGAGGAGGTGGGGAGCGGGATCGAGAGCGGCGGGCCGATGGTGGACTATATCTCTGAGGTGTGCGAGAACGCCGATGGGAAGGTGGTGGAGGTGAGCGAGAACTGCGCGCATCGAATGGTGATCCAGATGGGGAACGACGGCGTTGCGGTGGTGGGGAGCGTGAGGAAAACCGACGGCCTTGACGCTGATGAAAGATATGGTAAGTGGACTTGGATGTTGAACGATAAGGAACATGTGACATACCCCACCACCACCACCACCACGCCCACCCCAGCCATTGTCTCTGCCTCTGCCACCACCCTCGAAGCCACCGCGACCACGACCCCTACCCCTACCTCTGCCCCTCCCGCCACGGTCACCACGTTCAGCTCTTTCGTTTTCTCGGATATCGTCCAATCTAGCCCTGCGATCTCTTTCACTAAATGCACGTTGGTCGCTCTCCCTTGCCTTGCGCATTTCTTCCTTCTTTTCCTCTACAAATGACTTTGGGACACCAGCAGGCGAATCCTGTGCCTCGAGCAAAAGACTCCAGAGCGCCGTCATAAAGGCGGAGGTAGAAGACGTAAGGAAACCGGTCAGGTTGATTTGCATTTTTTTCGGGTCGGGGCTCTGGACCGTGTCCATGATTGAATTCAAAGACAGCGGAAAACAGAGCGTGATGCTTACGGTATGATTCGGGTCCTCGAGTAGCCCCATGGCATACTCGACGACGACCTCGTCTTCAAAGCCAACGAGCTCGGTGACCTTCTTAGCAATCCATGGTTTGATGACCTGCAGATTTACTTTTTTCATGTCCACCTGAGAAGAGAGAAAATAATAAGCACGCTGTTGGTCTGCGAGGACCCAAACGACACACTTTTTTGTCGAATTCTGGAGGGAACTTCATTGACTTGAGTAGCTTGAGCTCCTTGTCGGAGAAGCGCCTGTCTTGGTCGGCAGAAGTGCCCTTGAAAAAGCCTTGGACGAGTCTTGTCAATACTGGGAGAATTCTGGACGAGCAATGTAGACCTTTACCTGCGTCCGCCATGGTCGTGACAAAGAACAGAGAGGTTTAGCGTGAGAATACAAGTCTATTAGCACTTTTCTATAATTCCTATTACAAGACTTCTCGCTCGTCGAACCCAACGCTGACTTTTAACACTCCTCGCTCATGCAACACCCTCAAGCGTTCTTTGACGACTTTTCCAAGTCCATATTCACCCTTGTTCGAGATGACCACCCGCACCTCGTCGACGTAAGACCACACACACTTCTCAAACACCTTGGTGAGCCCTTCGAAATCAATCGCGGACATCGCCCGCAGATCTGCAGGGTACAAGGCAAGCGACAGCACACGCATCCGCGAACGGATCTGTGACAGGAGTAATGTGAGAGCCTCAAGCGCTCGCTGCGGTGGCGTCGGTTCTTGTTCAAACGGGTCCTCCGGCGGTGGAGACGGAACGACAAGTCCAAAGATGTGGAACTCTTCCAGATTCGTGTTTTCTGCGAGTTCCATCTCCCTCACCAGGGCATCTGCATGCCGTTCATGGTCAGTCAATATCCCAACACCGATCACTCTTCGACACTCACCCCCTCTCTCCACGAAATCAGTTTCAAATCCAATATGCACCTTCCTCAGACTATCCCCCACTCCTCTCAAAAACCTCCCAACGATGTTGGCCTCCGATACACCCACTCCTCCCATTCGAACACTTTTGATCCTGGGTCCCGACTTTCCCGCTTGCCGCTGGTAATTGGAACCTGCCATGATCCACTCCAAGACAGGCTCCATAGGCACATCTCTAAACCCTACTTCTTTCAACCTCCCTGGAGGGGGCTTAATAGCTCTCTCCCCATCCACTGCAGAATCGAAGAGCCATGTCGGCGTGCTTCTCTTGGCACAGTGCACCCCATCGAGTGTAAGCATCTCCAACTCTGTGAACTCGCCGAGGAAGCTGTACATGTCTCTTGTTGTGTGGAACGCGAATCCGCGCAGCGTCAGATTCTTCGCGCGCTTGAATGCCTGGAGACAAGCCCCGCGCGATCGGGAAGAGAGGTATTCCCAGGTGACGCGTTCCATCTCGAGGCTTTGGATGCGGGGAAGATGCGCCGCGAGATGCGGAAGGGCATCGTTGAGCCATTTTGGATCCCAGGCGTTGCCCCGTGTCTCCCGGGTGGACAGATGTACGACGTAGCGTCCAAGGCTGGGTATAGTCCACGCTGGAACGCTATCTCCCGACTCGTGCGCATACGCGCGTAATAACCGGACAAACGCCATGCTCTTCTTCCGGCCGCTCAGCCGCACCCCTGCCCATATCCCAATTCTCGCGCTGTTTAGCCACAGCTTGCATACGAGCGCACAGGCGCAGAGGGTGTCGAGGTCCGCAGGATCGTAGGGCTCGTCTGGGCACGGTGCCAGAGGCACGCGACGAGCAATGATGTCGATGACTTCGAGGTGGAGTTCGGCCGGAAGTGAAGGAAGAGGCCGTGATTTACCCGCAGTGGCGACGAGGGCCGGTATTTCGAGTCGAGGTGACTCGGCACACCGGGTGTCCGAATCAAATGGACGCAGTGTGATCGAGGGCCGATGAACGCGAGTGGTGGGAGGTTGGGTGAGTACGATCGTCATGGTAGGGATGGGAATCGACCTCTAGCGATATCGAGTAACGAAGGTGAGTTTTATAATCTCGTCGACTGTGAATCAAAGTGGAGACCCAATTCTCGTGATAGGCAATAATCCAGCAACTGGGTATCTAATTAGGCGAAACGTATTGCCTGCTTCTTCCTCTTGCTATCTAGGTGGGAGTACGATTCGCAGGGTAAGGACAGTGGGTATAAAAACTGCTTCCTGCACTGGTGCGCGGGGAAGGCGGGATGATGGGTGCACTGCACTACCGGAAAAACGTTGGTAAGCGACGAAAAACTTATGCCTCGATCACCCTTTTTATTGGTGTCATCCCCGAGCAGGCTTTGTCACCGCACCGTTTCCCGCCGAGCTGGAAAACATGTGCAAGTTGCTATCCTGGAGATGTTGGCTGTGATCTTGGTTATCGCACATCCCAGCTCGGATGCAATGTTGCTTGCCCCTCCGAAGCGAGTCTAGCATGTACATCGTATGCTCACTAACAATCCTGTGTAAAAAACAACTTGGCGATTGTTCACTGCTTGGATCGCCCGAAAATTTATCCTGCTCAGAGCGCATTTGCATTTCAAACTCTTTCCGGGGTGTACCGGGGTGGGTTTCACTCCGCCGCAATGCTGACTTGCCATACTAACAACGTGACTACCACTCTCTCGGACTTCCGTCTTCGCCTCTCCATTGGGGATTCCTCCATGCGTCTTGTGTATAAGCGGTTGAACGTGCCCTGACGAGCTTCTCGTTGATAACGATGCCAAGACCGGGACCTAGCATCGCCCGAGGCAGTGTGCGGTGATGATTAGACGGACACCAGGGGTGTGACGGCGCGACATAAGGCCGGAAAGGCGTATTATTGGTCGCGATCACCATGCGGAGGTGCGGCGGTCGTGGACCTTGAGAGGGGAATAGCCCGGAGGTGATCAGGGTCCGAGGTATGGATCCTCAGAGATATCACTAATACACACATCTGCATGGGTGCCCACCACTCGGTGCTTAGATGTATCCATTCTGAACGGTGAATACGGTTGGGTCCTCGAGGTATGTGTAGAGGTCTGCGTCTTCGCTGTTGTAGTGAACCTGATACGATGATGTCAATGCCAAACACCCTACATGTCTACTGTGGGTGTCCCTCACCTGCCAACTCATCTCTTGGATGAAGACTGCGATACAAACCGACCCGATGTACGGATATCGGCGACGATGCGAGGCGCTGGCAAGTCTGGTCGCGAACAGGGGTAGAGGACTCACAGTTCAGCTGCGCCACCCCTACTGCCACTTGCTTGTAAGTCCCCCACTGCGACATATGCTGCGAGTGCGATGGATCCTAACGGACACCACGGCGCCAGTGCAACGTCGTACGTCTCCGCGAGCTCAGTAATGCGTACAAGTTCAGAGATGTCACCACAGTGGGAAACCTAGGGGTGATAGGGTCTGATCGTCGGAAGTGACATAGGTCAGGAGAATGAGGCTCCCCCAGATCTGCTGGGTGCGAAACGTTGGCGCACGGAGATGATTGACTGGTAGAATTCATCTTGGCTGCGGTGGGCCGAAGCATCATTGAAACGGCCAGCCGAGTAGGAAACCCTTGGCGTAGCAGAGTCTAAAAACACCGTTCAACGCAATGTTTGATTTATTGCAGATGGAACTCTCGGAGATATGATGATCAGGCTGGCCCGTCAGCTGATCACTTGGCGACTCTTCGCAACATTCTGAGGTGGCTATTTCTTCGTCTCAACCCTTCTTTGAATTGTAACTGTATGGAACTATCTCGTACTTGTCTGTCGTACCCTCCGTCTTATGTGTTCTGTCAATAAAACCTTATCAGGGCATTGATAAATTGATAATAGATAATCACTAATAATCACAAGCCAACGGGTGCGAATTCGTCACTACCGTCCTCGCACTGTTACCACTACGCTACTGCACCAACGCTTCAGTACGATAACAAATTTTTGGCACCACAGTCCAACATCTGTGGTACAGAACAGTCAGGACTACTATCCAACCTGGTGATGAATAAGTATCCGAGGTACAGTTCACATTGCTCTTGCATCCAAGCCTCACCTTCCGACAGCACTCCGCCTCGATGATAACACTAGAGTAAGCTCGACGAAGGTTGACTCGGATGGTATATCTGACAAGCCTGTTCGCAACTCATCCTAGAGCTTCTTGGAGCTACCAAATTGGCACTTATGCGTGATTCCAGCCGCTGAATCCAGCATGCGGCATGTGCACCGACGCCTCTTTAAAACACTTCAAGAATACCACCCCAGCGGGTTTGCAATAGAGTCGCTAAGCGATAACATCATATATCCACTTGCAGAGTGCCAGCGGGAGCGAAAAGAAGCTCGAAGCGGAAGCTCGATACTCGTGACACAACGCGGTTTGCAAGATTAAAGACGTTGGACTCCAAAACGGAATCCAGGCCGCTTTAGAGCAATCTGGAGTGGGCTTGGAGTGCCTCGGATCCTATTTTGAGTCCAACATCAAGTCAATTGAACCGGTTTCAAACACTGGCAATCGCGTTGTGTGAGGTTCGTAAGTCGCACTGCACCCCGTCTACTAGTCACGCACTATTAATCCTTTTTTGCGCACCAAAGGCAGCCTAGGACCCCTGAACATACTATCAACGCCTGATGCCAATCCAGACAGGAAAAGACCATCGTAGAGGCCATGGCCTGATGCAATAGTCCGGACATTCTGGCCCCCTTAGGCAGGAGCCCTGATCTGTAGTCCGGACGGGCGAAACAGAAGCCTGGGGTGTGTATCCAGACATCAGAGTTAACCACTACTTACAAATGTTCTCACATCCTATTCGTGCATTATCACAACAATCAGAGGATTATTCCTTGTCGTCAAGTTTCTAAGACGAATGATTGATCACATTCTGCACTTGAATACTGGCAAGCTTTCCGAACAGTGATCACGACATGTAAAACATCAGAGAAGAAGATTTTATTCGGATTCAAGCTAGACCAAGTTCGAATCTGCTCACCGTTGTCTGGACGAAAGGCTGAGAACTCGAGGCCTGATCCCACAGTACGGACAAAAATATGAGAACTCAAGGCCTGATCCTGTGACATAGGACAAAACAAGCGCATCGGAGGCCTGAGCCCGTGTCCGGACAAAACGACCACGAGGGGTCAAGCTTCAAGGCCTGATTTCATCTGGACAATCACCGCCCCTATCGACATACTTGTACACACAAATTTGGTCTTGAGAGGATAAGGCATTTACAGGGATATTCGGGGGCCAGGCAGCCTTCGATACTCGGCTAATGGCCCCTGGGTTGAGTGTCCTGCAACTGTCACTCGTGTTGCCAAGTGATAACGTTGCAATATCCTCTTGCAGATAAATGTTTAGTGGAAGCGAAAAGATGCGCAAGGCGGAAGTACGCACAAGGTTCGTAAGGCTCAGCCAGTTTTCCTTCGCATTTAAATATATTCTTCGTCCCCACCTTGCATACCCCCATCTCTCTCTCCGATCCAACATGTTTGCTAAGCTCAGGTATGGCACAACTTCCTGACTCACGGTTTGGGTCTCGCATTAACCAATTTGTCCTCCTCTTGCCTTTGGCTAGTTTACTCGCCCTCTTACTTCCCCTTGTCTCTGCGTTGACCTTTAACACCCCCGCGGGTGTGATAAGCGGCCGTGAAGCCACGTTCACCTGGACTTCGGAAGACGATGACCCCTCCGACTTCTTCCTCTCCGTCAGGAATCCAGCAGGCTTCGCGACAACCCTCGGGCTCGTCCCAGATACTGAACAGGACAAAATCACCGTCCTCGTCCCCGAATTTGTTGAGCCTGGGTATGTCTGTTTGGTTGTCTGACAGTGGTGATAATTATTGACCAGTGTTTTCTCTTTCGTGCGTATGTGTACAGCGATGGGTACATCCTAGAGGCATATCTCATTAGGTACGTTTTGCATCCTCGAGTCACAGACTTGACTCGGATCGGAATGCATTGACGATCTGACGGGAATATTTCTTCCCTTTTTGTTTAGCACCGGTGGAGGATACGTCTTTGCGTGGAGTGACCCATTCACGATCGGCGAATCCGACTAAACCATAATGATGGTTGTGCATTCGACCCCCTGCCGTGCACACAC
>JBBPRF010000303.1:0-31658 GCA_038092875.1 Lanmaoa pseudosensibilis
TATGTTTTAGATGACAAGAGAATTCATCAGACAGATGCTCCCCCCCCCATGATCAGAACAAAGCCATTTGACAGAGACTCCATGCTGTGTCTTCAGCCAAGATTCAAACTCCAGGTATGCTGAGAATATGTTGGATTTTGTGAACAATAGACTGATGTGAGTATAGCCAGTATGATCATCTGTAAACGAGCAATAATAGCTCTGTTTTCCAGGTGTTTGGACAGGTGACAGGCCCCATATGTTGGTATGTACCTTGTCGCCAAGTGTTGCCATACAACTTGGCTCACATATAGTTCTGATAGGTTTGTGTACTGCTTTCCCATATTCGCAAGCAATGCATTGATCCATATCAGTGTGGTCCAGATGCAACATAACACCAGAGATCATCCCTTTTGCCATCATCTTGTAAATGGTAGGGATACTGATGTGAGACAAACAGACATGAAGCTCCTCCATGGTAAGTTGTTCATCCCCCCTTGTGGCTGCTATGGTTGGAACCTTGTAGATGTACTGTGTACAATACAGACCATTCACGACACTGACTTTCCCCAAAAGCTTTCTATGTGCATTGAAGATCTGACAAGTGGATTCATTGAAGACTGCACAACACCCTGCTTAGGTAAGATGGCTAATCAATACCAGAGTAACATGCATACTTGGCACATACAGAACATCTTTCAAGAGAATCTGGGCTCAAGAGGATCCGTTTGGGAGGTAGATGGGTAAGTCACCTTTTCCAATTGCATTGAAAGTACTATTGTTGGCTTCCCATATAGGCTTAGGTGGGATAGAAACAAAGTTGATGAAACATTCTCATGAGGAAGAAAGGTGTTGCAATGCTCCACTATCATATAACTCAGGAATGCTTGCTGTATCCATTTGTGTGAGAAGTGCTTCATCATCCAGAGACACAAGCCATGCACAGTCAGGCTGATCCACTGCATGTGCTGAGGCAGAGCCTTTTGCATCCTTTACATCCTTGTCTTTGGATTTCTTCCCTCATGGTTTCCACCCTTTGGGAGCTTGTCCAGCCTTTCCACTGCTGTTCTCCCAGCAATAGCTGCTCTTGTGTCCAGTCCATCCACAGTTGTGGCAGGTACCAAGGAACCGTTGGCATGATCCGTTTCCACACTTAGACACATTTGCTCTGAAAGCAGCATCCTCTGATGAGCCTTTGCCTTTGGACCTGCCTCCATTCTGAAGAGTGAGTCTATTGTACTCCTCTGAGATGATGTCCATCAGGTTGTCAGGGGTAATGGTTTTCTGTTGCAGATGCATGGTAGATGAAAGTGATGCTAGGCCAGGGTTATAGGAATGAGAAAGTGATGCATATATGATGTTAAAGAGATCATTGTCAGACACTGGCCATCCAATCAACATGAGCTCTTCATGCATTGCAATGATTTTGTCTATATGTGCATGCACATCACCACCTTCCTTCAGTTTCAGCTGGCCCAATTGTCAGTGCATTTCTGCACCAACTATGATAGAGCACTGCTTAAAGAGGGTGCTTAGTGTCATCAAGTACTTGAAAGCACTTTTCTTGTTAACCAGGTGAATGAAGAGCGAGTTAGGAAGTGTAGTGGCAATTATATGCTGGACTTTCACATCTTTCTCAATCCATGTTGTCAGGTTCTTGGTGTATTCCATGACCACTTTCACCTCATCCAGAGTTTTCACCATCCACCCACTTGGCTGTCTGACAACTGGGTCTATGGGTTTAGGTATCATGCCATGGAGGTACCCGCTAAGTCCTCAACTGGCCACGACAACCTGGAGTTGGACCTTCCAAGTGGCCCACTCCTTACCAGACACGTCAAGCTTGGGTAGCTTGATCTTCTCAGATGATGCAGTACTCATTACGGTAAATATATGTGCATTGTTTATGAGTTTTTCTTGTCATTAGAGCACAGGGCTCATAACCAATAGAAGTACACTGTAATATATATGTACAAGGTGTGAAGTAGCAATAGATGGATCTCACCTCAGTACTGTATACAGTCAGTAACTGAGATGTAAAGTCGCATCGAGACAAAGGTTATCTATATGATTATGTAATGCGGATCTAACAGAGTCCGTTTGTACCATAGTCCATACAAGAATAATACAACACAGTGCCACCTTGTCAAAGGAAATCTGTATTACCTGCAAAAAAATTATGGTGAATGTGAGTCTTTGTAGACAAATTAAGAATGTGCACTGACATCAGAATGTAGCCACTTGAGATTTTTGTTGGTGATGAGACAAAACTAACATTGCACAGTATGCAACAACACTACATCAAGCTTGAAGAGAATGCCAAGAACAAGAAGCTAAATGACTTGCTTGACACCTTGAAGTTCAACCAGGTAGTCACCATATGGGGCATTGTGTTTTGTATTTATCCCTTGTCAGGTTGTTATCTTCATCAAGTCTGTTGCACAAGCAATTGAATTGAACAAACTGCTGGTATCATGCAGCTTTCCCAGTATTAGCATCCACTCTGATCTTGCACGAGAAGAGCAGTAGATCTATGACGCTGTCTTGACTGCAATACTAATGTGATGAAAAGTGAATACTAGTCACCACTGATATCTTTGGTCATGGTATTGCTGTTGAACAAGTCAACATTGTTATCAATTATGACTGCCCTCCTGATGCAGACAGCTATCTCCTCCATGTTGGCCATGCTGGCCAGTTTGGCATCAAAGCCCCTTCAGTTTTGGCAACCAGTCTTAGGATACTGTGCCCAACCCCATCACACCAGACTCCACCACTGGTTAACAATGTGCTTGTCGCCATACTTACTGGTACCTTTCCAATTTCCTGCTCTTGTCATAGGCAAAAGCTATGCATGGGCTTACTCACAATTAATGCTCGGTGCTTGCACCCACTTCTCTGTTCTTGAGTTTCTTCTTTTCTTGCTCAACCTGAAATTCAGTTGTGATATAACTTCTGTCATGGTCCTCCAAGTCCACCCTTTCCTTATTGCATAGACTTGGACATGCATGGATGTTAAGCTTGAGCAGAATGCCAAGAACAGGGAGCTAGTTCAATTCTGTGTCTTTAAACTTGGGCATCATGTCACTAGCATCTACCCCATTAGCTGTACATATGTCCTTATGAACCACCATATAGTGTACTGGCCCAGATCCCCATTGGTAGGTTGGGCAGATTCAGATAGACACCATACAATAGGTCAGCAATTAGTCCATGTACAAAGCTGTACAGCGTCATTACATCATGTGTTGGCACAACCACACCACAACAGTACGCCAAAAAAGGAATCACCACCACAGCACAACACCTCAATGTATCACATCTAAGTCTCCAGTTTCATGACGAATTGGCTAGGCTAGCCACTGATGGCCTTTTTTATGTCTACACACGTACAGGTCTGTACCCAGCTGGAGGTCCACCAGGTTATTACTCATTGATAACAGTGACTAAGAATGGCACATTGACACCAGCATGCTTGCCTTATGATGATTTAAGTAGAATGCAAGGGCGGTTGAGTCCAGGTTGAGTTTCGCCTCCTGAGTTAGTAGTCATGCTATGTGGCCGACTTGGAAGCAGTGTTTATCAGCTCCAATGACAAATAACACTCCCTCCACTCATAGCTCTTCCCATTCTTCTCATAACCCTCTCCTTGCCATTCCTGAAACATCTGCCACTGATGTGCAGGATAACAGCACAACTATTCATGCTTTCCCAGACCAGTCTTCTAGGCAATGTTCAAAATGAACCAACGCCAGCACTGGTGGTCATCTTCAGCAGCTTGAGAGGATCAGATGAGCCATTGAGGTGTCTCCCTTAGTACTGAGAATGCATGTTGTTCTTCCTGATGATGAGCCAGTGAACATTATGGCTTCAACTCCACATCACCCAAGGAAGAAGAAAGCTAAGACAGTGGCAGACACTGATTTGAAATCAAAGGTGGATGATTTTTTTTCTGGTGTATTATCATTCCCTAACCTCTGTTTTATATACCAAATGTCTTCTACTACCCCAGGTCTCACCAATGAAAGACGTAATGCGGTGGTGGAACTGGCTAAGGTTTCCATTCAGTCAGATCAAGGCAGCCAATTTGGTTTTCAGCTAGGGGCACTGTCTCCACCTACATTCATTGGCTCCCAGACTGTGGATGCCTTCAAGCGTTGCCACACAAATTTCAGGCATATGTCCAAAGCTTCAGCCCCCATCTCCCATTTGGATCAGCATCCTCCACCAGACCCACAACACAACTCAAAGTGTGCTAGTAACAAGAGGTGCATTATCACTTGTGAAAGCTCTCTGTGTTCTGATGCCAGTAGTCCTTTGTCCTCACCACATGAGACAGAAGATGAGACAGGTTTAGGCAAGAACTCACCACCCCAATCTGATGGTTCCATAGAAGAGTCTGAGCCCAAGGGAGGGTTACACCTTGATGGATCTGGGTCTGACACAGAGGAAGAACTCCCCCCCTGTCATTGCATTGATAAGGGGAAGGGGATTCTTCTCCCCAAGTCAGATGACATGGATGATGGTACTGATCAGTACTGCAATGGTGATGGCAATGATCACCACAGTGATGAGCATGCTGGTACCAGTCAATACTACTATGACAACAACAACAACAATTGTGGTCTTTACGATGATCATAATGGTGGTGACTACATAAGTATGTTTTTTTATGATGGCTTGACAAGATTTCTGCTAACAAAGGATCATTCATTAGACAATAGGATTCCGGATATGTGTGCTAAGAACACTGATGAAACAATCCATACTTCGCAACACTCTTCTGTTTTGCCTCAAGCATCCAACATCCAGGAGAAGACGCCCCTCCCCATGCAACAATCTGGCACTCAGATCAGGCATCCATCCGCCCCCTTGGAGTTCAGCCTTCCCATTCTCAGATGCAAATGACTGCCTCATCCAGCCAGCAGCCTGATGCCCAGAAGCAGACAACTACTTCAGCCAACCATTACCCTGTTTCTCATGCTTCTTGTGCTCCATCTGAACTCTTCAAAGATTGCCCATGTCCATGAGCCCTTCCAATGCCCCCAATCTCCCACACCAACTTGGAAGCTTCCACAGGTAAACATGAGGAAATTTCACACTGTGTGGGGGATGAAAGGGTAGATTTTTTTTTTTTTCCTTTGATAAAGTCATAGTAACAATTTATCCTTACTGCAGGTTGGGGTTAAATACAACCTTCTCAAATGTCATCACATGGACAATTGTCGTCACCGCTCCCCATCCCCATGGTATCTAGAGAGTGTCTGGGATGGAGAAGATCATCAGCCATCGAAAAGAAGACGGAAGACCACAGCTGAAGTGGATGTGATGACTACCGATGAGGATATGCAAGGGGAAGGTGGTGAAGACAATGGAGAGGAAGGGGAAATGGAGCACAGTCAGCACAATGAGGGGGAGGAGAAAGACAGGGCAGATGAGGAAGGTGGGGAGGACACAGTCCACCTCAATGGCAAGAAGAAAGTGGATGCTACTCAAAGAATCCGAAAGGCTTGGTCACTGCCAAGACCACAACCATGTCATTCTATCTGGTTCTATGGCACAAACTACTCGATTTTGTGAAGGCTCGCATGTGACTCCATGTTGCCATTGAGGATGCATTCCCAAAACTTGAGATAACCATTAGTTGTGAATGCCAGGAGGTCCTTGACAAGGTCATCGCTCACTTCGAGGCCAACGAGTGGGAGGTTGAAAGAGGTATGCCTCATTTTCTACTGTGAATATTTAACTAATGGTATACAGACATCTATCCACACTACAAGGCCACCATGAGCAGGCTGGTAAGTAGTCATCTCAATTGCATGACTAAACTAATCATGTGATTGCAGATTTTCAACGACACTCAGACCTTCCATAGTGACATCAAGAAGGCAGTTATGAAATACTGTATATGTTACGCTCGACCTGGGTAGGATTGGATGTAGCCCTTGAAGGTGTAGGGAGGTCCTAAGGTTTGAAGGTTTGAGTGTATTCCATGGATGTGTAAGCGATCACGTGGCACAAGGGAATCCACTGACATGTTAAGCAATCAAGTGGCAAAGTGAGTCATCTGGCGATGGATCGCAACAGTAACAACTAGGCATGGAGTACGGTTTCGTCAAAGGCAATACTGACTGTCCTCAGGTTCAAGGGAGTTCTATGGACGCAAAAGTGAACACGTAGTGGGTGATGAGAGATGAGGGATCAAGAACCTTGTCGATTGCAGAGATACTAGGGTAAAACAAGGGAGGTCTAAGCTAGGGATCTCTGCTGTGAGAGCACAGGTATTTATATGTAAAGGATCCACGCACAGACCATGAGAAAGAGTAACTAAGAATGGTAAAGGAATAATGATGACACATCATACGATATGGAGAGCCAATGAGAAGGCGATGCATCATTAGTATTACAAATGAAATGCATTGGTAAATCAAAGTGCAGTCAATGGCGTCATGACTGCGGACTGCAGAGTCATGTGAGAGAAACAGCAATTGCTGACTAGATAAGATCACATGAGATGAATGAAGAAAGAAAGTATACAAGGCGAGAGTCGAACAACCAACTCGTGGTAATACAGCATATAGCTAAAGAAGTCAAGGAAAAGAATGGTAGTCCAGATGAATCGTAACAGTATATATGTCCTGGTTATGACCTCTTTCCACCATCAACAGCCACAACTGACAAGGAGCATTTCACAGCAGTCATGAATAAAGCTGGTCACCTTCTCAGCACCTCATTGTATCTGCATGGAAAGCATGATGGGCTGGTATGTCAACATTTCAAGTTCTCCTCTCTCATCCTGACATGGAGTGCAGGGTAAAGCAAGCAATTTTGCTCACAAGATCCTCATGATATAGTTTTTGAAACCTTTTATAGCAGTTTATCCAAATTCCTCCACCAGTTTTCTGAATTCCAAGATGCTGTGCCATACAAAGCTTTACTACTCATCGCTGGAACAGTAAGCCATCAGAGTCTATCTACTATCAACTGGAGCTGGCCTCATTCTATATTTTTTCAAGGTTCATGTGACACTTCATTTATTCAGAACCTATGGCTTCATTGATGAAAAGACAGTCAAGCTCAATTCACAGAATGTCCAGGCAGCGTACAATGAGTTAACTGAGAAAATGGAAGCCATTTTGTCAGATCCTTACCACAGCGCAAAATTGGATAGCATGCTCAGCAATTGGGCAAAAAGTGGGATGTAAGTATGCAACTGATTAAATTATTGGACAATGATCTCACAGCACACAGGATGGGATACATTATGAAGCCTAAACCCACTGCGGGTACATGCAATGAGTTTACTGTTGTCTTAGATTGATAGAACTCTGTTGTGGTGCATCATGGTTGTGGTGTCATCATCCCATCCTTTTCCATTTTGTCGTGTTGTGCATTTGTCATAGCTGATTGCAATATATTCCTTTTGATCAAGCATGCATTACAACACTATGATACAGGGCCTACAGTACTGCAGGAGACGGGCAGAGCTGTGGTCCCATGACCACTGTAGATCTTTGTACAAACCAGGAAATCTTGTTACCACTATATGTCTCTGTATAGAGCTGGGAATCCCATCACTGCTGTGTGGCTCTGTGCTGGCATCAAAACTAGACTGCATTGTCAAGGAACTCACTAACAATCATTATATCAAGATCTGTCCAAATTGGGATACTGTACAGTCATCAGATGCTGTACAGTTATATCACAGCACTGTAATGCAGCCGTATAGAGGGGGACCTATTTGTAACACTGTGACAACTGTGACTAACTGTAGCACACTGTACAATCTCACATAGTATTTAAGGGGCTTGCTAATGTTTGAAGGATGACCCATCCTTTGATGCCATAGATAATAAGAATCATCAGATCCTGACAAAGAGAAGATAAGACTGTTCATAGGAGTAATCAATTGTGACTGAATCCAATGAAGGTTATTACTTGGACACAAGGCAGACACCTGCATGACCAAGTCTTCCTTTGCATTCCAAATACTGGACATCTTATTATCAATTTCACATCTATAGCCTTGGCTAGTAAGTGATGAAATCAATATCAAGCAGTGAGTGGCATCTGGAGTATACCATACTTCCTGTAATATCATTGGTTTCTCCATAGAACCATGTTGCTGAATAATGACTTTGCCAGGACTGTACATGGGAATCTTTTGTCTGCTTGCAACCTTAGCATAGTGAACCCTAGATCCAATCTAAGAAAAATCATCTTTGAAAGGTGAAAGATGATTGGCACAACCACTGTCAAACATCCAGTGGTTTCTGGCAAAATTTAAGTCAGAATCTCCTCCTAGTGCAAAAGCACCATAATAATAGTCAAGAAGATTGTCATTGTCATAACCATCTAGTACAGCACTACTGTGGTATTGCAACCTTGGATCTATGTATCATGGTTATTCCACGGATATCTCTTCAATAGGAGGCACAGGAAGCCAGGTTGGTGCATGATCAATGAGATCTAAGTTCCCAAACAATGATACATTAGAAATGAATCCACCAAGTGACAAAGTCACCTTCTTCTTCTTCTCTCTCCTTTTCCCCTTGAACACAATTAAAGACTTCTCAGAAGGGGGATTCTCTGAAGAAGTCCCTTCAAAAGGGCATGGTCAAAGGACTGGCCATGTTCGCATTCATCCCATTATCTTCTTTCATCTGCCATCCTGGATCTGTGATGATGCTGCTGGTATCTTCCATCTCAAAGTCGTCTTCTAGATGATCCATGAATCTAAGAGTGGGATCAATGCAGTCTTTTTTGGCAGGGTCATCCTGTATGACCTCATTGGTAAAATAAACAACCTTGTTAGCTCTACCTTTACCCTTATCCATCTTCTGCTTCTGGGTCCATGATTTGTTCTGCTTACCATTTGGCTTGTTAGACTGACTCAGACCTTTCTTCTTTTGAGAAGGTCTGGCAGAGGACTGTTATTGGTTCTGATGGTAAGGCTGATAGCCACTATCCTGACTTTGATACGGTGGCTTCTGGTAAGAAGGGTTCTGGTTCCTCCATTGATTTTGCTGAGGAGGACCACGCCATATAACAGCAGTTCTGTTGACAGAACTATCTTCAGATTCCATGTTGAAAATCCAGGATGTGAGAGGTTTCACATGTTGCATGAAGCAAAGATTCACTTCAGACAAAGTACATTTGGTAATATTGTCCATTGTGAAGTTGGCTTCGGCAACAGTGGCAGTAAGGGTGGAGGAAAGAGTATAGAAATCATCAGGAAGTAGGGTAAGTGTTAGCATTGTCCTAAAATTCTAGGGAGGATTGGGACCAGCAGCTTGTAGCTGTGCAAACAGCTGAGTTATTTGACTAATGTCTTGAGTCATAGACTTGACATGAATGAGTGATGGTATGAAAGAGTTGGAATTGGCCAATTAGACCAGCAGTTTCAAAGAGGCTAGCAAGCTTATTCCATAAGGCTTTGGCAAGTGATACAGGGGCTGCTGGGTTAACCCAGTCCTCCTGGACATCACTGATTAGTGAGTCATCAATTGTAGATGTGATGAAATCATTGATTCACTTATCTAGTAGCTTCCACTTAGCTTGATCAGCAGCATCAGCCATATTAGTGAAAGTCAAGGTTCCATTGATCATGCCCCAGATCAAGTACATTTGGAGGGTGGAGCACAGGCAAATGACCCAAGTATTGTAGTTGGACTGGCCAACAAGAAGAGGAATACAACCCATGGTAGTGGAGTTGATTTTGAGTTCAGTAGAAGTGGGAAGAGCAGCCATTGTGATGAATCAGAGGAGATCTGCAAAGATGTCATCAGCAAAGAATGATTCAAGAACCAATGAAATAAAAGAGAAGGAAGTAGAATGGAACAAATTTCCCAAGTCCATTGACATGTTTCTTTTGTGATACCTTTTTTCTTTTCCAGATTTTCTGAACCATTGTTTCCAAAAATCATCCTTTGTCAAGCATTGAGATGATAAATGTGTATTTCTTGATCTACTAGAGATTGGCAAGAGGGTAAATGATTCCAAATCTTTGAACCATAAACTCACAAAATAATACAGATTCCCAATGTAGACATTGGAAATAAACCCTTCTTGTACACAGATGTCAAAATTGTCACAAGAATGATAAGGATATATGAAGCCAGAGAAAGTGTTGAACTCTAGAAAATTGTTATAGGTAAAAAGGAAATTGGAATTATATACAAAGGAGAAACCAAGATGAAGTGGCCAGGTAAGAGAAAGGGGTGTATCATGAAGGAATTCAAGACTGCTTGTGAATCCTTCTATGTTCTTCATCTTCCTCTGTAGCTCTTTGACACATTTTTTGTCTAGTTCTCTGTGCAACTCTGTCATATATGGTGTCAAGCTCATTTTGAGAAGGAGCATTTTTGATGAGATGCTGTAAGTGATGTTGTGAGCAAAGCTTGGAATCGGAGTGGGAGAGGCGGAAGTGAGAGTCAAAGGCCCAGTTCCAATCAACCTGCTGCTGCAGATGGAGTTCTATCGGCCAGCCTTGATCAATGATCTCCTGAGAATAGGGAAGTACCCAGTTGGGTTCAAAGGACATCTCTAATTTCTGATGGGAAAGGGACGGCATAAGATGCTGACAATGAAAAATTCCATAGCCACCTGAGAAATGGACTGAAGCATAAGGAGAGTGATTGTAGGTCTCAGATGGGAAAGCCCATCTGGTGCCCTCATAGGCAGAGGAAAGAGACTCATCCTGGTACATGAATGAGTTAGTGTTGTATTTTGCTAATGACTCACACAGTAAAATCCTGAACAGAGTTACCACACAGCTCAGTCAATATGCCTTTTCAAGACTAAGTGTCCTGTGAGTGTGACTTTGCCAGATCAGAGCAGCCTCAATGTGGGTGAGGCCACCTTCATTGTTGTCCATGAACATTGTGATGTTCAGGCACTATGGGATGGACACCCAAGTCCTGGGCATCTGGAAGGTGGCGTAAAGATGCCCTGGACCTCAGTAGTCCATCATTCCCTGATTGTCCTCTAAATCCACGACCTCATCCAGAGCTGGATCATGGGTGGTCAGGAACAAGAAATTGTTCTGGTTGAAGGGGAAGATGTTGAGAGCCACTGGGTACAGGAGAGTTGGCATTGTGAGGAGTGGTGTTTGGAGGAGGTACCGGTGAAGGTGATGGTGAGGAAGAAAGTGGTGGTATGTCTTTGTTCAGATCACGAAAGGCTTCTAGGTCTCCACAAATATAATGTGGGATCCAGGTAGGAGAGTGGTGAAGTTGATTAGAGGCTGGGATGATCTGAATAAAAGCGAAAGGACATCGCCAGTATTCCTCGACATCCTTGTGGTGATTCCTGAGAATGGTATGACCAATCTCAGGATGCTGACAATATTGACCTTGCTCTAAAGAGCAATGGCAAATAGGACAGGAAAGTTCAAATTGTCCATCTCATGCTTAAAAAGCAATTCACCAGCCTCCACAATGACCTCAATCATGTCTCCATGAGTCAAGATCTCACTACCAGTCACGATGTAACCAAAGGCAGATGTAACCATTGACATTAAAGTCAATAGTCCAGTAATCAACCAAGAACCCATGTGCACAACATTAGACAGCATCGGTGAATTCAAAAGATAAACATCAAAGTGTCAATGCAGAGCTCATAACCTATTGGAAGTGAAAAACCTCCAATAGCACAGGGACAAGAAGGGATGTAAACACTTGATGGGAGGCTCACCAAGTATAGGGTAATTGGTTGATAGTCAAGGGTGAAGCAAGTGACTAGGCTTCTGAGTGGATGTGGAGCAGGAATGAAAAAGAGTTATTTTGTTAGAGGGAGAAGGCAGTAAGGCCCTCCTTATACACAGACAGGATATGTTTGTACCTGTGTACTGTATAGTACCTATATAAGGTATATCACAGAATGTGATAGAATGTTATAGAACAAGAGGAAAGATAAGGTGAGATAGTAAGAATAGTATCCAATAGGAATAATAGCTTTTGTTAGAAGAGCACTACTTCTTATTTATAGTGTAATATAAATAGCATAAGCCTGAAACATCATCTGACCTATGATGTCATGGTCTAGAACATATCACATGATAATGTCATGTGATCAGGCCTAGAATTTGGTTATGTAATAGAAGATCAGAAATAGAATACCAGATTCTCAACATGAGAGAGATGCAAACATCCAAGAGGCCGCAGCCCAAGCCATTTTCAACACCTTTGTTGCTAGAAAGGTATGTCTTATCCATGGTGATAGATTTCTCAAACATTGTATTGATCTATTTCCAGCAATACAATAACTTCAAGGATTTTTCAAACAGGGGATGGAGGCATTTTTAAAGAATGGCAGATATTTTCCCATTGGGTGGCACCACTGGCACCCATGTATTTCAAGGAGGGACTGCATCAGTACAGCCTGCTGCTGTTCAGAAGGACCATACCATGGATGAAGTGACTACCCTGATTGACTCCCCTATCCTGCCGGCCCTTGACATATCTATTGTGCCATCTCAAGGAAGTGTTGATCAGCAACTTGTTGCCCATGCCACCTCATCAACCATAACTGCCATCAATCCCATCAATGCCCCCACCTCTACCTCAATGCATCAAGCCACACCCAGCCTCACTTCCCAAGTGTCTGCCAAGTGTCCCACATCTATGTTGTCGCCAAAGGAGACCAACAACTCCCTTTTGTTCTTACTGCATGGGCCACCCATATCCACAGTAACCACATCCTCCCTGGGCCATGTCTCTACATACCAAAGTGTGAAGCACAGCTGCACCTTGGTGAATCAAAGTGCAGTTCAAAGTGGGGTGAGCGCTAGCAGTCATGGTGGATGAAAAAATAGAACAAAAAATACAACTAGTATTGCACTTCATCAAGTTGACTCCTCCATCTGTCACCTCAGTGATTCAATCACCAACACATTCATGGACCCTCTCAAAAGTGTTGCAGATGCAATGACAGTGATCAACACACTTAGTGAGGAATTACCTGACGAGCATTACTGGTTTATAATGCTTCATCTTGCAAATACTCACAATGCTCCTACCACCATTATCTGTGCTATGTACCAGGACAATATGGCCCATCTCAGATTTATATCTGACCTGTATGATATGCACCACCATGACTCCACATTATGTTTGTTTGTTTTGTGTAGCTCCTGTTGCTCCTCACAATGTTTCATGTACTCTGAGATGGAATCGATGTTGTTTGTTGTTCATGGATACAACAATCAGAGGTGTCATCATAAGCCACATGTAGATATTGTCCATATTGTCGTCATAATCATACTCATCATTACTATCTAAGTCCTGGTGGCTCATCAGTACATCTTGGTAGCCATCCCACATGTGCTGTGTGATATTGTCACACATGATGCTAGCACGATCATGACTCCTATCCCCACCTGGTACTTCCATCTCAACTTCATCTCCCTCAGTGTTAGCATTGTGTTCATTGTTGTTATTGTCATCAGAGTCATCAGTAGGCTCATTGTTGAGGGGGTCATGAGTGAGTATGAAATTGTGTAGACAAGTGAGAGCAGCAGGTAGCTGGGATTGGATTTTGATATGGTATTCAAGTGGTAGGAGCAGGATGTGAAAATGGCATTTTAAAATGCCAAAGCTATGTTCAATAACATTGTGTGCTGATGCATGTCAAAGATTGAAGAGTTCTTCATGGTTTTGGGGGCTGAGATGAAGGGATTAGATATACAATTAGTATAAAATGAGAATTCACTTACCACTGGTTTGCACAACCCCACTCAGCAAGATGGTAGCGAACACCTCAATATAGAACAAGTAGTTGTGGCTGTAGTGGATATCCAGCGTCACCAAGAAGGTATTTTCCAGAAGGTATATGTAGATTGTTTGATATCACATCATCATAAACATGTGCATCTGTGGCAGATCCTTCCCAGCCTGAGAGTACATATGTAAAGTGGAGGTCAAAGTTACAGGTGAACAAAGTGTTCTGGGAGAGGTAACCTTTCTGGTTGCAATATTGTTTGTGCAATGAGCCTGGGGGTGCAACCAGAATATGGCTTCCATCAATTGCTCCAATAGCATCTTGAAAGTAGGGGAAGAATTTGGGGTTGTTTTATATCTTTGAGGGGACAGATTCACTGGTCAGAAGGTGGACATATGTCTGGTACAATGGAGCACTGGAAAAAACACCTAAGATTTTCTTGAAGTAGCTGTACAACAATTGGATCAGGATTCTAACAGATTGAGGACACAACATACCATGTGATCATATTATTCAAGCACTGAAAGTGTTCTCTGACATGATGGGTTGTCAGGCCGGTAACATAGGTATACAGAAAAATGCCAAGTTGTTCTTTGACTGTGACATGTTTGGAATTGGTGATCCCAAGGGACTGTAATTCAATAGTCAGCTGTAAAAAAACATCCTTTCTAACTCCAAATTCTGTTCAGATACGATCAGGATGGCCATAGAGAAGTTCCAAGATCCAGTGATAACCTGAGAGTGAGGAGGTATGATATGGGATGGGTTGGTGGATTCCAGATAGGATATTGAGAAGGATGATTAAAAGGAGGTGGATTAGCTTGAGGATGTGCTGGATTACTTCTCTGCATTTATTGAAATTGCAGGGATCCAGCAAGGATGACCCTATCATGATGGGCTTATTGACTTGTGTGCTATTCAGTCTCCTCCCTGACAACAGAGGACAAAGCTGGAGTTTATGCCACAGACCAAACAAAGTCAATCATTGACATTGTTAATATACAAGTTTCCGAACAAGCTCTTACTTTCTTTGATTTTTGCTGTGTTAAGTCAGAGGGCCAGCTGACAAATCATGGCTATTCCCACTAACCTACATGCCAATTTTTGTTTCCATTTGACTTGATTTCACTCTTCTTTCCCTCCAGTTTCCTCGCCATTCAAATGTTGTCGAAGCATTGAACAGGTTATGGAACAATACCAGAGTTGACCACATATGAACGATCGACCTGTGGATTGCCAGTCACCTTGGACTTTAGCACCTTACCATCACTGATAAACAATCCAATGCCACATGCACTATTTGTCAATGACAAGGATCAATTGGTCCATGTCATTGATGAATAGTGCACGTGATCTCAAGATCTCAAGCCCTGGTTTCTATTGATTGATTGACTGTCCATTCAACCAGGACCCTCCTGAGCTAAAAGGTCAAGCCTCCAAACCCTGCAATCATTCTGATGAGTGCCATGTGTGTAGTTCATTGAGGTGGATTTTGTTCATGATTTTACTACCCATGTTGGCCACAGACTCATTGCATTACTTGGGGAATCCTCACTCATGTAAGACACCTAACCATAACCTTCCTTCAAATGAGTATGCTTTGCACAGCAAAAATCAACTGATAATTATGTTACGCGAAGCGTACAAAAGACTTCCGACAATGTTTGAAGAAAGGAGTAGAATTGTAACAAATTACACATGATGTTTGTTCTTGGTTGTAGTACATACATTGACAGTACCCACTGTGATATCTAGATGAGGGAAACTCAGTTGTTGCACAGGTCAACAGATTGACTGGAATTACCTAGACAAGGGAAACTAGGTACAGTGCAAGTACTATAGTATGCATAGGTATATGAGGAGATGGGGGCTTACCTCAGTCATTGCATGGGTCAATAGACTGAGGGGAGAGACATTTTGGTGGGATGACTATATACTCATAGGTATTTATATCAGGGTATGTGGTATGAGAACAGTAATTCTGGGGTGAAAGGAAAGGGTGAGTAGAGTTACTCGCATACGAAGAATGATTGTGTCCATGGAATGGATGGTTAGTACCTAGCAGATAGAAAAGAGAATGGCTCATGCCACAAGAATGTAAGTATGAAATGGTAAATTGTATAGTGGTGGCTGCACACACGCTTACATAATCTGACACTCCACCTCAAGCTGTGTGTAGTCTGAGTTGTGAGGTGAAATGTTTGACCTTCAGTGATGGCAATGCTTTGGTGAAGATGTTCATGACCATATCACCGGTGGGACAGAAAACAAGGCAGATTTTGCCATTGTTGATGATCCAGCAAATGAAGTGGAAATGCACATCAATATGTTTTGTGTGGGCATGATACTGATGGTCTTTTGCAAGTGTGATCGCCAATTGATTGTCTGAGAAAAGAGTCGTCAGCTCCTCAAGTGGGGTAAATATGCTGGAAATGAGGGTGTGGAGCCACAGCACTTCCTTTGCAGCATGGGTGGCCCCAACATACTCACTCTTGGTTGTAAAGAGTGACACAATCTCTTGTCGCTTAGAGCTCCAGGAGACAGCACCTCCATCAATAAGGAAAGCATAGCCTGATACAGCCCAATGGTCCTCAGTGACACTGCCATCCACATCAGTATAGCCTAACAATGGCTGTTTTTCTCCTCCATACTGTAAAAGAAGACTTTTTGTCCTGGCTAAGTAGCAATAGATGCACTTTACCACATCCCAGTGAGCTTGTCCATAATTTGAGGAAAAGCATGAGACTTGTGAGATGGCATATGAAATATCTGGATGCATGCTGAGCGCTGTGTACATCAGCTATCTGATGGCTTCTTGATATGGGACATGCTGCATGGCAGCTTATTCGGCTGCAATCTGTTACGATTCATCTGGACTACCATTTCTTTTCCTTGACTCCTTTAGCTATATGCTGTATTACCATGAGTCGCTCATTCAACTCTCGCCTCATACACTTTCTTTCATCATTCGTCTCATGTGATCTTATCCAGTCGGCAATTGCTGTTTCTCTCATGTGACTCCACAGTCCGCAGTCATGACGCCATCAACTGCGCTTTGATTTTTCAATTCATTCCATTTGTAATACTAAACTATGTGTCGCCTTCTCATTGGCTCTCCATATCATACGATGCGCCATCTTTATTCCTTTACCATTCTTAGTTACTCTTTCTCATGGTCCGTGTGCGGATCCTTTATGTATAAATACCTGCACCCTCACAGTAGAGATCCCTAGCTTAGACCTCCCTTGTCTTACCCTAGTATCTCTGCAATTGACAAGGTCCTTGATCCTTTGTCTTTGTCGCTTCGCTACGTGATCGCTCTCGCGTCCATAGAACTCCCTTGAACCTGAGGACAGTTGGTATTGCCTTTGATGCAACTGTACTCTGTGCCTAGTCATTACTGTTGCAATCCATTGCCAGATGACTCACTTCACCACTTGATCACTTAATGTGTCAGTGGATTCCCCTGTGCCACATAATCGCTTACATGTCTGTGGAATACCCTCAAACCTTTGAATCTTAGGACCTCCTTATGCCTTCAAGGGCTATGTCCAATCCTATCTGGGTCAAGCATAACACAATCAATGGAAATTGACTGGTAGAAAGCTTTGTGCTTGGGTCCATTGGTGTTGAGAGGGGTTTCAACTCATTGAAGTTGAAGCAGCAGAGGATGGCATCAATGTGCATGCACTATGAAAGGGAAAGGGCATGCTCGTCATGGTTGCGCATTACCTCAATTCTGAGCAACCAGTGGAGCTCGCCAAGGCCAGTCACCTTGATGAACTTTGTGAGCTTAATTTTGACATCTACTATGAGCTCGGGTGAGGTGGCTGTGATAGTGCAGTCATTGACATGTATGACAATGATGGTGAGAGAGGTTCTGATGCGCTTGACAAAAACAGCCTGGTTGACAGCACACTGCTTAAAATAAAGCTTCATCACTAAAATTTCAACGAGTTTTTGGTACCATCATCTACCGCTCTGTTTGAGTCCATAGAGGGTTTTGTGCAGGTGGAAAACCTTGTGTGGGTGGTCAGGATCAGCATATCCAGGCTGCTGACACATGTATATGTGCTCGTTGCTGTTTAGTTCTCCATTGAGGTATATGCCTTTGATATCGATTTGGTGCAGTTCAAGATCATGGCAGGCAGCAAGGGCAAGGATGGTATGGATAGAGGCAAGCTTGGTGATGGGGGTGTATGTGTCGAAATAGTCAATGCCAGGTACCTGTGAATATCCTTGAGCAACTAGGTGTGTCTTGTAATAGACAATGTTTCCAGTAGTGTCCTTTTTGCATGAAAAACCCACTTTGAGCTGACTAGGTTTGTCCCAGGCGGGAGATTGCTGAGCTCCCAGGTACCAGCTTTTGTGAGTGTATCCAGCTCTTCATGAATGCCTCCTTGCCATTTTGGCCAGTCTGGGCATTGTCTCACTTCAGTGAGCATGGTGGGCTCAAGAGCCTCCATTTTGGCTATGGTGTCATTAATGAGCATGGTTAGCTCTTGCTTGTCATAGTTGTCACTCACAGATATGGTGAGCAAATGCTTAGCCTGACCTGTGCCTTCATAAGCGACTAGTTTGGTTGGTGCAGGAGGTTCTTTGTTGACGGAGTCAGGCACTTGAATGCCTCAAGGGAGAGCTGTGGCTGTGGCCTTGCCATTTATGATGTCAAGGATTCACTGGCTAGGCTTTCGGATTCATTTAGCTTGTGGTTCCTCGGCATCATTGGGTAGTTCCTTGGGGTGATGTGGTGGAGTGGTGAATGGTGAAGGTAGTGGGGTAAGTGGTGATAACGGCATGGCAGGGCAAGTGGCTGTGGATGACATGATAGTGGGGTTCACCAGAGGTTGTGTGGACATGTTGATGGGCGTAAGGGGCACTTTATTTGCAATGACAGAAAGGGGTCACTGCGCTGAAGTGCCAGTGCCTAAAATGGTAAGTCCTTCCTCCCCCTTAATGGCAAGCAGTGCAGGGTTGAAATAAATATTGCACTCAACAGTCACAGTGCATCTCAATGGCCAGTACATGCAGCAAGCATTCTTGGTATGGTTGTCAATTCCCATCCACTTTCCCTGCTCAATTTTTCCCTCTAGCTTCAATCCAGTGCCTGTTTTGATGAAGACAGGCAATTCCCACTCATGCAATTTGCTCAGATCATGTGTTTTTCCCAATGTTACCTCATATGGCAATTTGCCTGCAAGCACTTTGGTAGGCATTCAATTCTTTAACCATACAATGTGATGTGTGGCCTCTTTTCACAGGAATTTCGGCAGTCCACTCACGTGCAACATTGTGTGGACATTTTTGAGGATGGTCTGGTTTAGGCATTTGGCAATCCCATTGTGCTGTGGCATATCATGCACAGTCAAGCACTACACAGTTCCCTGCAACTAAAGGTAAAGTACAAATGCTTTGCTCTGATATTCTCCCCCTCAATCTGACTGGAGTAATTTGACCTTCACTGCTAGCTGTCAGTCCGGCCATGCTTCAAAGCCATGGTAGGCATCGAATGTCTTGCTCTTTTGATGCAAGAGGTGGAAATGGGTAAGTCATGTGTTGTCATCCATGAAGGTTACATAGTAGTGCTTCCCACCAAGTGTAGTAACAGGTGACAGGCCCCATATGTCAGAATAGATGATGTCACCAATGGCATCAGCACGTGGACCCCTGCGCTGCTTGGCTATGGGCTTGTGCATGGCCTTTCCATAGATGCACGACTCACAGAAGGAATCTGGCTCGCTTATATTGAATTTGAGGCCACTAACAAGACCTGTTTCAGTGAGACAGTGAGCAACATTTGGCACAATATGATCTGTTCATCAGTGGAACTCCATCACAGTGAGTCATTCCATTGCAGCAGCAGCATGCTCCTCCCCATGTACAACTTGATACAGGCCCTTGGCCAATCACAGTACGCGCCTAATCATTTCTCCATTAGTGCCACAAATGGTGCAATAATCATCTGCAAAAGTTGTTGAGAGCCCAAGCTGATCAAGACAGCCAATCAACACAAGTGTGTACCCCACTTCAGGTGAGTACAAAACCTCTGTTAGGTGCAGTTTTGAGACCTCAACACCATTCGGCACATCTATAACCAGGTTGCCTACACCCGTGGTGCTGAACTTCTGTTTGTTCACCACAGTGAAAGACTTCAGTGGAATATCTTGGACATTTATCATGTGGTCTTGGTCTGGGGTGATGTGGCATATGGTGCCTGAGTCATATAGCTCAATGCGGGCAGTCTCGTCTTGGTTGCTAACCTTCATTACAGTGTCCTCCAGATCATCTCCAGTGGCAGGGGAAGTGTTATGCTCGACCCGGGTAGGATCAGACGTAGCCCTTGAAGGCGTAGGGAGGTCCTAAGTGTCGAAGGTTCGAGGGTATTCCACGGATGCATAAGCGATCACATGGCACAGAGGAATCCACTGGCACGTGAAGTGACCAAGTGGCAAAGTGAGTTGTCCAGCAATCAAGCGTGAAGTAACGACGTAGGCACGGAGTATGGATGCACTAAGGCAATACTGACTGTCCTCAGGTTCAAGGGGATCTACGGCCATGAAGGCGAGCACATAGTGGACAACAAGGGACAAGGGACAAGGAATGAAGGGACAAGGACCTTGTCGATTGCAGAGGTGCTAGGTAAGATAAGGGAGGTCTAAGCTAAGGATCTCTGCTGCAAGAGCATAGGTATTTATATGTGAAGAGTCCGTGCACAGACCATGAGAGAAGGTAACTAATAATGGAAGTGGAAAAGGGTTAACGCGTCGTATGATAAGAGGAGTCAATGAGAAGATGACGCGTTACTAGAATTACAAATGGAAGAGCAGAAATGAAATGCGCAGTCGATGGTGTCATGACTGCAGACTGCGGAGTCACGTGATGGAAACGGCAATAGCCGACTGGACAAAGTCACATGAGACGAAAATGAAAAGAAAGGCATATGAGGTGGGAGTTGAACGAGTGACTCATATGAATACAGTGTATAGCTAATGAAGTTAGGAAAAAGAAAGGTAGTCCAGGACGAATCGTAACATTACCCCCTTGTTACCATCAAAGTCCCACTGAGACTAATTTACGGAGAACCAGTCATGTTGGCGTATGCCACGTTGTCAAAGGGGTCATTGTCTATGTAGACGTCGTCGAGATGCTCAGTCTCAATAGGTGGAGGGATAGGGATAGGACGAGAGCGTCCTGATGAGTAATGAGATCTGTTTGACCCCCGAGAGCTGCTGGAGGGGGTCCGCGTGCAGGAGCGAAAGGACCAGTGTGAAGAAGAGGAGGAGGAAGAGGAGGGAGCGGTGTGGTCGCGATGGTGCCAAATGCATACATCCGTGTGGTGTCCGGGTGCTTGTTGTCCACATTGTGAGCACCAGTAGTTCCAGCATTGAGTCTGATTGTGGCCAGGGGCAAATGCAAGACAAAAGGGGCAACGGTATGCAGGGCAATCCCGTTTCATGTGCCCAAGGCTGCAACATTGGAAGCATGCTTGTGGATAATGCGGGTCTGATGGGGTGAGTGGAGTGGGATGGAAGTTGCGTGTTTCGATGCAATGTAATGCTTCGAGGGTGTGTTTGTCAAGTGGTGAGGATGAAGTGGACGGAGTAGTGGGTTCGCGTGGTTCGTGTTCTAGGTATGCAGGGTCAATGTACTCAACTGGGGGGTCTTCCTCTTCTTCGGGAATGACAGTGGGATGCATGGGTTCAGGGGGGTTTGCAATGGGTAGGTGACGACCAACACGGATGGCGGCTTCATGGCCGGCCGAGATGGCAGCAGCTTGTTCGCGGGCAGCAAGGAGGGTGGCTATATCCTCGGTAAGAGGATGGACGCGGGAGGCAAGGTCTAAAAGGTAACGGTTGATATCGACCAGGAAAGGGAGCATATCTAACTGATACATGGCGATGTACAGTTGGGCTTGGACATCACGAGTGTTGTCGAGGATTAGGCGATCCCGAAGAGTGACTTCGGCATGGGTGGAGGGGACGTTGGCATGCATGATGATGGTTTCGTTCTGTAAGTAGGCACCATAAAGTGCATTAAGAGGGGAGCCAGTTTTGATGAAGTGTTCAATGTGTGAAGCGATACAAGGGTTGTGAAGGAGGACAGAGAGGAGGACAATGTCCTCGTTGGTGGGAGGATCTTCATGAAGGTGATTGGCGAAGAGGGGAACATCTACTGACATAATAGCATCCTGTAAAGTAGCGACAGATATTGGTGTAAGAGGGACAGGAGCAGGAGGAAGAGATTGCTCAGCAGTTGGAGCATCGGTAATATTATCCACAGATGAAGACGGGGAATAAGCTCGCTCAGAGGGAGGAGCAGAGCTGCGATGAGAAGGTGGAGGGTTAGGAAGGGTGGTGTTGGCTTCAACGGGGGAGACATTCTGGAGTGGTGAAGATACGATGGAGGAGACAGTGGAGATAGAGATGGAAGAAGAGGTTTCAATAGCCATTGGAGTGACGGTGGTGGTAGTGCTGTTTCAGGAGTGCTGGGGAGAGAAGACGGATGGGTGGAGCTTTTTATAGGCAGTTAAAGTGGAGCTGGCATTTTTCAAGTTCCGTTCAGGGACCCATGAGTCATCTTTGGCAGTGTATCCCTTCCATCAGATCAGGAAGGAACAGGATTGCGGTGTTTCGTGGTGGCACAAGATCCGTTTGATTTCATATTCTTCTTCCCCAGCGATAAGGTCCAGTGGTGGTTTCAGGAAGTTCCATCCGTGGATGGTGTTCTCACGATAGGGTGTAAGAAGCGAAGCATGGAAGACCGGATGGATCTTCCATGTTATGGGAATTCAAAGTCTGTAGGTGATTGGAGATAGGACCTTCATGATGGTGAAAGGTCGTTCACGTTTTGGGGCAAATTTGGGGTTAATGATGGAGCGTTTGAGGTTGCGGGCTTTGAGCCACACTTTGTCTCCAAGTTTGAACAGCGTGAACTTTTGGCGAGTTCGGGCGGCCATGGTTTGACAGGCGAGTTCATGAGATGCGAGGGCTTCATCATGGGCAGCGGTCAAGGATTTCAAACGAGAAGCTACTGCAGAAAGAGAAGACTCAGCGATTACCGAGGGAAGGGCATGGGGTTCATACCCCATCATGAGATAGAATGGCGATTGGTTGGTGACGGAATGGGGGCAGTGATTGTGAGCAAATTTGGCATGGGAAATATTATCAGCCCAGGAACTGGGGTTGTTACCACAGAAGATGCGGAGATACGTTTTGATCTCCTGGTTGACTCATTCCATTTCGCCATCGGTTTGGGGATGGTACGCAGTGGAGAGGGAGAGGTCGTAGTTGAGAATGCGGCCGAGTTCTTTGGCGAAGGCAGAGGTGAATTGTGGACCACGGTTGGAAATGACCTTGTCATAAAGGCTGAAGCGGAGGTATACTTTGTGGAAAAAGAGGGAAGCTACTCCCTCAGCAGTGATGGATTTCTTCGTGGGGCAAAGAATCACCCCCTTAGTAAGCCCATGGTCTACCACAACCAAGAGGGAATCGAAGGAAGAAGACTCGGGAAGATCCGTGATGAAATCACATGAGATCTGCTGGAACGGGCGAGAGGCGGAGGATTTGATCAGGGTGAGTGGAGGTATGGTGGGATGTGTGTTCGATTTGTTTTGCTGGCAGGTAGCACAGCCCTCGACGTATCGACGCATGTGGCTGGCAAGGCCAGGCCACCAGAATTCGGCGGAGACAAGCTGCCAGGTTTTAAGGAAGCCGGAATGACCAGCGGTCACGTGATCATGGCAGTGGCGGAGGATGGACCTGCATAAGTCCCCAGAGTCCGGAACATATATGCAGCCTTTATACATTAGAACAGATCCTTCCATCTGCCAGTCAGAGAGGCAGGAGCGGAAGGCAGTGGGGATATCTTCATTGATGGACTGAAGGCATTGGAGGACGAGGGGATCGCCAGCTGAGGCAGCTGCGACCTTGTCAGCGAGGGCAGTGTTGATGGTGCGGACGAAGATGGACGGGGGAAGGAGGGTGACAGCCTGATTGTCAGGATCCAACCAGGGAAAGTGATCACAGCGGCGGGAGAGGGCATCAGGGCCTGCGAGGTGGGATCCAGGAACGTGTATCATTTTGAGATCAAAGTCCGCCAGGTCGAGAAGCCAGCGGGCTTGGCGGCAGTTAAGGGCCTGTGGGGATCGGAAGTACATCAGGTTTTTGTGATCCATAAACAGCTGGACGGGAAATTGAGATCCATGGAGATAGTGTCTCCACGACTTTAGGGCACAGATGACCATGAGGAGTTCGTGATCATAGATGTCATAGTTGCGCTCTGCAGGGGACAGAGACTGTGACAAATAGGAACAAGGATGCCAATCTCTGTGGGAGTTGGCTTGCAAGAGAATTCCTCCAGTGGCGTTCCGTGAGGCATCGGCGGCGATGGTGAAGGGGGTGGCGAGATCCAGCATGTGCAATACCAGTTCGGAGAGGAAGAGGCGTTTTAAGGTAGTGAACGCTTCCTGACATGTGGGGGTCCAAGACCAGGGGAGTGACTTCTTAGTGAGGTCGATCAAGGGGTGAGCAATATTAAAATAGCTTGGGATGAACCGACGGTAGAAGTTGGCGAAGCTGAGGAAGGAGCGGACATCCTTGACTGTCATGGGTATGGGCCAGGAGGAGATACCCTCAAGTTGACAGGGTCCATGGCGAGTTCGCTGGGTTTGACAATGAGTCCGAGGTAGTCAACCTTGGTGGTAGTGAATTTGCATTTCTCCAGTTTGAGATGGAGATCGAGTTCTGTCATGCATTGGAGGACACATTTTGTGTGCTCCTTGTGAGTCTTTTCATCAGGGGAGAAGATAAGAAGATTGTCCATGTAAATGACGAGCCAGCCTTCTGTGATCATATCACGGAAGGAGTCATTCATGAAACATTGGAAGGTGGCAGGGGAGTTGCAGAGGCCGAAGAACATCACCATGGGTTCGAAGAGTCCTTTGTGGGTAATGAACGCCGCTTTCCATTGATGGCCATCTTTAATGCAGACATTGTTGTATCCCCAGCAGACATCGAACTTGGTGAAAACCTTGGTGTTCTTCAGCTTATCGATTAGGTCGGAGATCAAGGGCAAAGGGTAGGTGTCTTGAACAGTATGTTCATTGATGTAGCAATAGTCTTGGCAAGGGCGTAATCCTCCATCCTTCTTTTTGACAAAGAAGAAGGGCGAGGCTTGGGGGGAGTTCGAGGGATGGATCTTTCCTGTGGCAAGGTTCTTGTCCAGGAAGGCTTCGGTAGCAGTGCGCTCTTCGGGGGTCAAAGGGTAGAGTTTTTCTATTTTCAGAGTGAAACCTTCTTTAAGGTTTATTTTGTGGTCATAGGGTCGAGAGGGGGGAATGTGGTCAGTCGCTTCTTTGGAGAAGACCGAGGCGAATTCGGCATATACCAGGGGAAGCGTGGTTTTGGGTTTGTCCTTCCCAGCAGAGATGGCGAGTTCTGTGGCTTGGGTAAGCCTGGCAACTCGGGCGGATCCGAGGGGAGCGTAGCGAGATCTGAACCGAATGGTCCGGTACAGGGTGCAGTTGCCCATGGCGCGGGAGAGGAATTGGTTTTCTTCTTTCCACCCATTGTAGGAGAAGAGTTTCTCCTGTTCAGTGGCGAAGACGTTGACATGGCAGGGTGGTGCGGGAGGTGGTACCCAGTAATGGGTGTCGTGTCGCTTGACATCGGCGACGTGGGCGGAGTAAAGTTCTTTTGATTGGTCAGAGGATTCCACGATGGAGATAGTTCGTTTGGTCCAATCTATCTGGGGGTTTACGGCGGAGAGCCAGGGAGTTCCGAGGATGATGTTATCCTTGAGGGACATAAGGTGGAAAAGAATGCGGTGGGCAATGCCTTCTATATTAATGAAGAGGGTTATGCCGTGTCGGATATTGCCACTTTTGTTGTAGGAGCTATCCGCATTCCGTGCTTGGAGGGGTTCCTTGAGTTTCTTGATGGGGAAAGAGTTCTTCTTGGTGAAGTCCCAGTCCATGCAGTTGATGCTTGCCCCACTGTCAATGAGGGCGCGAGTGTCAATGGCTTTAAGCATGTGTGAGGGTACAATGACTTGAATGGCAATTTCTATTGCCTTTGTTACAAGAGATGCTATGGTTACACCACTACGGGGAGAAGGGGAGTCTGGCATCGAAGCAGATCCCCGATTTAAAAATCCGAAAGAAAAGAAACATGACAGACATTTTCTTCATTGTCATCATCCTCAACTTCTTCAAGTTTAGGAAGCATCTCTTCTTCAACCTTATTGACGCATTTGTTTTTCGGCTTTTTGGTGAAGGCGGAGCATTTGAGGGATGTGTGTCCTGGTTTATGGCAGTGGAAGCAGAGGCCTTCTTTGTGGCAACGTTGTCATTCCGCATTGGTCAGCTTGCTTACCTGGATGATGTCAACATCCATGGCGTTGGGGTCTTTGGCAGGAGCGGAGGAGTTTCTAGGAGAAAAAGAAGAGTAACCGCCCGAAGATTTCTTGTTAACCTGGGTGATTTCGCGGGTGCGGTCCCATTGGGCCTGGAAGTGTACAGCCTTGTTGTACCAGGCATCAACGGTGGTGGGAACTGTGTCCATTCCCATGATTTTGGTCATGAGTGCGGGGGGAATGCTGGAGGCAAAGTATTGGATCAGGACATTTTTGTCCTTGATCTGGGCAAGGGTGACCTTGTTTTTGAACTCAGAGATGTAGTTCATCAGGGTGGTGGCGTGGGGTTCGTCCTTCTTAGGAATGACGCGGGTGGTGAAGAGCCAGGCAACAGCATTGCCGATGGTGTCATGGTGTTCAAACACCTTTTTGAAGGCCGTTTTGAAGTCAGGGAAAGTCCTGAGGTTAGCCGGGGTCTGGGTCAAGGCGGTTTGGCAGAATGTTCCGGCCCAGGTGCATGCAGATCCCTCTGTCATATGCGAGAGGGTGAAGGCGACCTTCTTGGCATTGGTGTTGTACACGTTGACGTTGACCAAAAGGTATGTTTCAACAGTGTTGAGCCATTCAACGGCTCAGTCATAGGATCCATCAAAGGCCTTGGGCGCTCCTAGGCGAAATTCAACGGGTTTCGAGGACATAGTGGGTTTCAGTGGAGGTGGATGTGGGGGAGGGAGCTGGAAAAGAGGAGAGCGCTGTATAGGAGTGGGGGAAGGAGGAGTAGGCTTGCGAGGGATGGAAAGCGAGTGAGAGAGCTGGTGGGATAACTGAGTGTCTTCAAGTGTTTCTTCCCGTGAGGGTAGGGTGAGATCTGATGTGAAGGGGTCGAAGTGAGAGTTGTCCTCCTCGGTGGTATCCTTGGAGGTGGAATCAGGCGGGGGCACGGGGCAATGAGGTCGCCAATGGGGATCAGAGGGGAGTTGGTGAGAAATGGTGGCAGCTTACGTAGGAGTAGCCAGTCAAAGAAGAGCTTAGACCTTTTGTTACACTCGACCCGGGTAGGATTGGACATAGCCCTTGAAGGTGTAGGGAGGTCCTAAATGTTGAAGGTTCGAGGATATTCCACGGACGTGTAAGTGATCATGTGGCGTAGGGGAATCCACTGGCACGTGAAGTGACCAAGTGGCAAAGTGAGTTGTCCAGCAATCAAGCATGAAGTAATGACATAGGCATGGAGTACGGATGCACTAAGGCAATACCGACTGTCCTCAGGTTCAAGGGGATCTACAGCCATGAAGGTGAGCATGTAGCAGGCGACAAGGGACAAGGGACAAGGAATGAAGGGACAAGGACCTTGTCGATTGCAGAGGTGCTAGGTAAGACAAGGGAGGTCTAAGCTAAGGATCTCTGCTGCGAGAACATAGGTATTTATATGTGAAGAGTCCGTGCACAGACCATGAGAGAAGGTAACTAATAATGGAAGTGGAAAAGGGTTAACGCATCGTATGATAAGAGGAGTCAATGAGAAGATGACATGTTACTAGAATTACAAATGGAAGAGTGGAAATGAAATGCACAGTCGATGGTGTCATGACTGCAGACTGTGGAGTCATGTGATGGAAACGGCAATAGCCGACTGGACAAAGTCACATGAGACGAAAATGAAAAGAAAGGCATATGAGGTGGGAGTCGAACGAGCGACTCATATGAATACAGCATATAGCTAATGAAGTTAGGAAAAAGAAAGATAGTCCAGGACGAATCGTAACAGGAAGGGCCAGCACAGCTGCTCAATGTCACATCATCAGCTTCACACACTCGAAGCTCCTTCTCATTCCATCCATAGCCCCATGGGCTATCATCGCCAGCAACTGAGAACCAGTCATCATCATCATCTGACATGATCTGCATTCTACTCAGTAAGTCCCCACATTCATTGTCACTGTCTGACTCCTCCATCAGCAGGTCTGGGAGTGATTTGTTGTCCTCAATGACTCTGAATACACCATCCTCAGAATCATTGTCAAGGGCAGCATGCACACTGTAGGTGGTAGGTGTCCCCTTCTTTTTGCTTTTCTTATGGTCCCTTGCTAAGTGTTCTTCAGAACCACAGGTCCAGCACTTGTGCTTTGGATGGTTGCCTTGTGGAGATCATCTGCCTTTGCTGCATCCTCAAGCGGGTGGAGTCATGGCCATTGCCTCATCTCTGTCTTTTCCATTGGTACGACTAGACTGTTTCATTTTTTGCCTTTCTGCCCCTTCACTGATAATGGAAATCAGGATGATGGGTTCTATGGTCTTTGTCGATGCATGTAGGTGGGCAGCAGCAAGTTGGCTTGATGCAAAGTTGGCAAGATAGTTGGGAAGAGATTTGATAATGGTTGATCAGTAATCCTTTTTGTCGATCTTGTTACGCTCGACCCAGGTAGAATTGGACATAGTCCCTGGGGGTGTAGGAAGGTCCTAAGGTTCAAGGGTTCTTGGGGATTTCACAGATGCATAAGCAATCACATGGCGAAGTGAATCATCCAGCAGTGGTTCACAACAGTAACAACAAAGGCATGGAGTATGGTTGTGTCAAAGGCAATACTAACCGTCCTCAGGTTCAAAGATTCAAAGGGACAAGTGATGAAGGATCAAGGACCTTGTTGATTGCAGAGATACTAGGTAAAGACAAGGAAGGTCTAAGCTAAGGATCTCTGCTGTGAAGGCTAGGTATTTATATGTAAGAGATCCGCACACAGACCATGAGAAAGGGTAATCAAGAATGGGAGTGGAATAGGGTTGACACATCATATGATATGAGGGTCCAATGAGAAAGCAACATGTCACTAGTATTACAAATAAAGGAATTGGAATATCAATGCACAGTTGATGGCATCATGACTGTGGACTGCAGAGTCATGTGAGAGAAATGGCAATTGCCAACTGGACGAAGTCACATGAGACAAGAGAAAAGAAGAAAGCGTATGAGGTGGGAGTCAAATGAGCGACTTGTGGTAATACAGCATATAGCTAGAGGAAGTAAGGAAAAAGAGTAGTAGTCCGGATGAATTGTAACATTACCCCCCTATTACAGTCAAAGTTCCACTGAGACATTTCAGGAAGAGCCTGTCATGTTGGCATATGTGATGTCATTGAAGGGGTTGTTGTCTATGTAGACATTGTCGAGATGTTCAGTCTCAATAGGCAGAGGAATAGGGATAGGACAAGAGCATCCTGACAAGTGTCGGGATCTATTAGATCCTCAGGAGCTGGTGGAAGGGGTGTGAGTGCAGAAATGAAAGGAGTTATGGGAGGAAGAAGAGGACACGCAAGAGGTAGAGCTGCATGAACACCATGGGCAGATGTCATGGTGGTGACCAGGTGCTTGTCTTTTGCAGATGAAGCACCAGAACTGGAGGCATTGGTTTTGATTATGACTGGGGGCAAAGTGATGGCAAAAAGGGCAGAGATATGTGGGGCAGTCCCATTTGAAGTGACCAAGACGCTTGCATAGGAAGCAGGCTTGGGGATAGCAAGGGTTGGATGGTAGTAGGGATTGCTCATGGAAAGCCCTGGCTTTGGCTTGGTCCAATGCTGCAAGTTCTTCTTCATTTAGTGGAGATGAGGATGTGGATGGGATCTTGGGTTCATGTTCTAGGAAGGTGGGATCTATGTTCTTGATGGGGGGTTCCTCTTCTTCTTCTGGGATAGGAGTGGGAGGTCGTGATGTATACATGGGTGCAGAAACCCTGGATATAGGGAGCTGCCTTCTGACTCGTAGGGCAGTGGCATGCCCAGCGACAAGGTGGGCCTCTTGTTCGTGGGCGTTGATGACATGTCGCAAATTTCCAAGGGCCATCATAATGCCGGCGGCTTACAACATCAGGGTATTACATCAGAAGCCCCTTTGAATGAGCATGAAAATGGAATGATAACGATTTGATTCAATTGACTGGGCATCGCCGGCATGATAAGTGGCAGCGTGTGCCTAATAATGTCATGTTGATGACATGATTATGCGTGCTTGCATATCAGTGTCCCTAGTTGGCTTCTTCTCTCAAATTTCCCCCTTGTTCGTCGCTTCCTTACACCATGGGGCCCTCTCGTCCATCCTCCAGAGCCCACGGTACCATTGATGAGGCCGTGACAGGCCAGAAGAAATGCTCTTACTGCGGTAACAAGTTCAAGGTGCAGGGATTTTTGTCTCATGAAAGGAGTTGCAGGAAGCGGAAAGAAGACGACGAGGAGCGCTTGTTAGTTTCTCGTCGTTACGAGGAGTCTCAAAAAGGTGAGATCTGCGTTTTTTGCTCGAGAGCTACTACAGTACTAGTAACACTACTAATTTTCGTTCAGTGGCAAGACGCCATGCAGCATCAGCGATTCCTCGTCCGGGACCATCCAGCACTTCAATGTTCGGCACAGCTGGTCAAGGACACTCGTATTCATTCCACTTCGACGATGGTGAGTTTAAGATGTCGCGGATGCTGTTAATGTCATTGATGATCACGATAGTTACTGACCCTGGTCCCGATCCTGGTCCGTCCGATGAGCCACTCCTGAGGGAACCTGGGTCACAAGAGGAGGGACGAGGTGTGTACTTATCTTACCTTGCGCGCCCGTCATTCTGATGATTGTATTCACAGCCGCGCCCACCGCCGACAGCTCAGCGCAGTCCCAGGCACAATCACAATCCAACAATGACCGAGCTGAGTTCAAGACTGAATTCCATTCCCGCAGTCGACGGGTGCCTCTCTACCAATCTTATGAAGACTTCCGTGCACAATCAAGAACTCCCCGCCATGTCCAGGATCCAGCTCCCTGGCATCCGTTTCGTACCGCCGGCGACTTCGAGTTTGCGGAGCTTGCACTCGATGCATCACTAAACAGAAGACAGGTTGAGATGCTACTCGGCCTGATTGCGCGCGTTGCACAGGGTGCTGCTCAGGTCACACTCAAGAATGATGCAGAACTCCGTAAGACCTGCGATTCAGCCGGCCAGGAACTCACTCCAGTATGTATGTATTTCTGATTTATTGTTTCCTTCCTGTCTATTTTGACTTTCTCTTCTTTAATATCAGTTCTCCAAACATGAAGTCATGGTGCCGTACAAGAAGGAGATGAAGTCATACGAGGTTCATACTCGCCCAGTGTGGCAGTGGGTCCTCGATCTCCTCCAGAATCCGTTACTCGCGCCACACTTTGAGTGGGATGCTCAGCGTCCCTACAAACGCAATGGCGCTGGAGACTTCAACCGTTTTTACGATGAACCCTGGACTGGAGATAGTTGGTGGGACATCCAAGTATGTACTATAATGAATGTCTTCGTCAATTCATGTTGTTGTAATAATTTGCTGTAATATCATCAGTCAAGTTTGCCGCATGTCGAGAACGCGGTACCGCTCGGCCTGATCTTGTATGCAGACAAATCAAAAATATCCAGTTTCGGAACAGTCAAAGGGTACCCTGTGGTCGTTCGGTGTGCGAATTTACCAGTTGAGATACGGAATAGCAAACAGGTAGGTGGTGGTACTGTTGTGGGATGGTTGCTGATTGTGAGTCCACTTCCACTTTAACACAAACGCACAACAAACGGAGCGTCCGTGAACAGGTTAAGGAAGATCCCGAGG
>JBBPRF010000304.1:0-31615 GCA_038092875.1 Lanmaoa pseudosensibilis
ACTGTAGCGTTCGCGCAACGTCTATCGGAGGCGTATACAGCCAGCTACTACTAGTAATAGTACATTTTTCATTGGTTCTTGATCACGTGATTGATTCAGAGAGCTCGCGAACAAATTTTACCGAGGTCTTCTGCTTCATAGCTTCATGTTGTACCAAACTCGCCAGGTTGACAGACATGGGTCCCCTCAAATGCTACAAAACTACCCGAATGTATGTTCATGAAAGGCCGTAGGACTTACGATTCGCTGATTACTCCAAGAGCAGTGACCATTGCCCCTGAGGCGCATCTAGACCGTCACGAGTATGTCAGGGCCATCTACGTTATAAGCTGCTCATAGCCAGCTTGTTGGGTCTCTGTAAGCCACACGTTCCATGATACGTCACATTTTGGATTCTGTCAAGCACGATGTCGCGGCTTCCAGTGGCCTATCAGTCGCATAGGTTCCGGGTGGCGATATTCCCGTGGCAGGTCACTCATGACGAGTCCATTGACATGTTGAGAACCTGACCCGCTAATGGCAGACCAGTGGCCATTTTTGCATTAAGTTGGATGAAATATGGGCCAGTGTGGAGTTCACACGTACAGAAATTCTCTACACGTGTTCACTTTCAGCGCGATCGCGCGGGCTCCGGACCCCACTGGACTGGATACACTGATGGCTAGAAACCAAGCTCTTGATGACAGCTTATTACACCAGATATCATCAAGAACTACGGTCACGTACACGCCGTCTACCCAAACGTTCCCACTGCGGGACTTGCACATTGCGCATTCATGACTTAATCAACGTTAGCCCGTAGCGGCCCCCCGAAATTACTTTCGCGTAGAGACGCGCGTGCCTTTGGTCCTGATTGCGCAGGCGACGACGGGTATGTCGTGCGTCCTTATCGCTGATCGTGACAGCATTTTCTTCTATCGTATTGTCGTTGCTGGTTCGCAGATCTAGTAGAGGGTATGCCTGGCTGAAGGTGCTCGAGAGCCATCCCTCACCGACTATCTCCCAGAAGTCGCCGCTGTCGTTGCCATAGTTGAGATTATGAAGGCAACCAACCGTTCGCGGGTCGAGGCGTTGCGTGAAACAGTGCACACCGAAACTGGCCAGGGTTCTCATCTTGCATTTACTGTTGACGATATACGCGCTCAGTTGTATGCGTTGCATTCCTGAATTTCGGACGTGAAGTCGAGCGGGACGCCCCTGTCCCGCATCTTCTGCTGCGCAAAGTTCCCGACGCGTCTACCATAAAGCCACAAAGTCCGGGTCCACTAGACACCCAGCGTTTTCCCATCCTTTTGCCTCGGTCATTCATACCATCGACGTGGTTCTGATTTCCCGGCGGTGACGGTGTACTTCCGCGAGCTAGCTCTCTGCGACATCGGCGCAGTGGGATTACCTACTTTCCACACTTAATCCGTGGTGATACAACCGTATCTTCCGCTCGCGTATCTCGTCACTGCCGTCCTTTGTACCCTACAAGCGTTGACTTATCGGCGCGTTGTGCTTGTCACGCCCACGTGAGACAACATCTCGATAGCGTTCATTGGACACAGTGCAAGATACTGATGATGGTCCCGACGTTGGGTCAAGTAGTAGGTAAGTCAGTAAACGACGCATCACGGCATTTTTTTGACCGCAGTGGTCCACTAACTGGTAAGAGTAGGGATGCGTTCTGGGCCACTGGTGTAAACATCAACGCGGGGTGTGCTTCATGGGAAAGAAGAAATCGAGGATGGGGCATCGGTGTGGATACAGTCATTAGACGCCTCTGTGTGGCGGTGGGTGCCGCAGGGTGATGGCGATGAGACGTGCGAATTGTCAAACATTCTCTTGTGCGTTTGTTTCCTGTACGAGGTGGCATGTGTGCTGACGCGGATGGAATAGACAATGTTGTGATAGCCAGCCAGCGGCGGAGAACCAGTGGGCGTGAAGAGACGTTTACCCGTCAAGCATTCCACAAAGAATCTGGAAGATGTCAGTTTTTTCCGTACGGATTATTCCCTGCTTGGTGGTTTGCTGTTATGCGATATAGTGTTGGGAGAGCGGACGACGTCACCATGCTAGCCTCTGGAGAGAACACACTACCCGCACCGAAGAACATCATAATCGGGCGAGGCTATGTTTGGCAGTAACTGAAACGAAGTCAGCATTGGGAGGAAGACGCTATCACGCCATTCAGGAACGAGATCTGGTGTGTCCGTTTGAGATTGTGCCTGATCAACGAATGCTACGGGAATGCTGACTGCGTATTGCAGGACACCAGGCGAGTTGGTGAACATGATTGTACCAGCATTCGATAGGATGTCCAGGGGGACGATCCTGATCGTGGATGCCGAGCAACCGACATTGAGAACACCAGAAGGAACTGTGCAGAGAAGGTGACGTTCAAAGGTTTACAAAACCAAGATAGAGGCATTAATTGTACGTGTAGTCACTTCTCTGCAATACCGAGCAACTCAGAGTTGAACGGTGTCTTCGATCAAGTTATGACGATGTAGAAGCTACCCAGAAGCCACCGAACGAATTGACTGTCCCGTCTACCTGGGCTTTTCGTGTCTTGCCGGGCATGGTCTTTGAGGACCTGACACTCGGACTTACTGTATCGCAGTTCTTGCTCGTATCGCCAACCCTGTTATCGAACGTGGGGTATTGCAGCGATAATCGCCATGGCAGAAACGTACACTGTCGGGCTTTCCAGATCCCCTGCGCTGCCAGTTGTCAATGGTGCCACGAACGGTGGTACACAGGACTCACGCGCAGATAATTTTTCCACCAAATCCAATGGTGGTCTCCGATCATTCCCATTCTCGCAACCCTTGGAAACCCCAGTGGTGAAGAGGCTACGTGTGTTCGACGGCCATCTCCATCGTCCTCGATCAAGGGGTAACAGGGAGCTGCGTTTTCCAAATTGACAGGTTCCGTTGACGTCCTCTGTTCTGATATGTCACACTGTCTACTGATGCATAATCCTCATAATGCATCAAGAATGAGGGGGGTCCTGGC
This sequence comes from Lanmaoa pseudosensibilis, assembly GCA_038092875.1. NCBI lineage: Eukaryota > Fungi > Basidiomycota > Agaricomycetes > Boletales > Boletaceae > Lanmaoa > Lanmaoa pseudosensibilis. The sequence goes on from JBBPRF010000304.1 coordinate 3,001, forward strand.
GCTATCCATTATGAGCATACCGATTGTATTCCAAAGCACGTTCACCGGTACTGTTCTGCTTCTCCTTGAGCGTTGTGGTGAGCGTGCCTTTGCGCCTACTAGTGAGGGAAAGTTTCAGGAGAAATCCGAGCTGAACCTCAGGCTTTCATGCATTCGGTGCCTCTGCCAAATTCTGTTTGCATTCCGAGCGACAGGCGAACAGGCGGAATGGCGAGAAAAAATATGGAATCCGGAGAGTTGTTTCTGCAGGACTGCTGTTCCACTTCAAGCTGTCCACTGATGCACAGGTAGGTTAAATGTCGAAGGTTCGCTGTCAATACTTCAACAGGTCGATAACCTCGTGTTCGAGTGGGGAGTAATTACTTGGTGGGTGCTACCAACTCTTAACTCCAGTTCAGCGTAAATCTGACAACTGCAATGTTCTTTAAATTTACGCAACACCATCCGATTTAGCACTCGCTCCTCGAGGTATCGCGACTGCGATGAAGGGCACGAATCAGAGGGGCTGCTTTCGTAGATGACCGCTGCTCCTGGTCTCGTGCGTGCTCCCTTCCAATACGTCCCCTAGGTTAAAGTCGCGTAGAACCGGCGTGTCAACTCTGAACGATGACTGAACACTTTTCTTTCAAGACATGGAACGACATATCGCATACAACATAATACATACCCTCGTATTGCGACACCGACTTCACATCATACATACGCTTTTTCATCAGTCGTCCTGCTCAACCAACCTAAACAATTGACGTGGTAAGAAATACGGTGGGTCGGATTTGGTTGATATGATCGGGCCGATCTCAATCACACTCTATGATGCAAATAAGAAGACTATCACCAAGAGGGAGAATTCATTACCCTCGCATCCAGGTCTAGAGGTAGAGTCCATCCAAGATGTGGTTTATTTGCTAATGCGATACTGAACAAGGAACGAATGAGTAGAACAGGTAGACAATGTTTAAAAGTGGATGCTACTCACGTATAAGCGTCCTGAGCTTCATGGTAGAGAATTTCCCATTCTACGTCGTGCTCAGAGTAGATGGAAGCAACAACCTTGCCGCCATCTACCCCGGTGTTGGGATATCCGCCTATACTGAGCCGATAGTTGTTGGCGCCAACTTGCCTTAACCTCCACTGCAAAGGATACGTAAGTGCGATATTCCAGTTGGCAACAGGGAACGGTCATACGAATTGGATAGGTCCGTTGAGATAGACATTCTGCCAGGCAGGCATCGTGTCGTTGACACTGGTGGGAGGGTTTCCTTCTGTGAGAGAAACGATTTGGAAGCTACCGGGGTGAAGATTGGCTGTCATTGGAGCTCTGGATTCAACAAGACGTGTGGTGCGAGTTGGGGGGAAATTGCGCAGTCAGTTGCTGGCTTTATAGCCGTCGAACGTACTGCGATACTCCATTACAGCGTCTTCGCTTTCCAATTCGTCCCTCTTTGGCATGTGCCCGACCATTGAATGGTTGGGGGTTCATGTTACAGCCGATGTCATTCTCGATTGGACGGCCCTTTGACGAACTTCATTTAGAGAACCGAATACTTGAATATTTGATCGGAAGCTTCCTGTAGCGGTATCGATCAGCCGCGCCCACTGCCCAAATGGCTATTTATTCACGCTCGCGGGTTCCATACCTGCCTCCCGTACTAGGAAGCGGCTCATATCAACCATATTTGACACCAAGAATTCATCATGCAGGGGTTTCACGTTGGCTGTCATTCTAGTACGTCGTGATGTTATGATTGGTAAGTTTCAAGAACTCATACAGATGGAGCAAAGGCGGGAACAAGACGGAGAGTCTCCGCTAGTTCGGGTTGTCACACCCAACGTTTCCAGCAATCAGGATCATACACAGTATACGACTAGGTTTGCTTGCCATCTGCGAGGCTGCCTACTAGTAGGTGTTCGCGTTCTGGACCTTCTGGTACCACCAACATAGCCTGAACGAGCCACGCTCATCTTGTCTAAAGAATCTCCATCGTCCACACAATTCTCCTGCTACATAGTCTTGGTGGGCAATTTATTTATTGTATTATTCTTCGAGAGAAGCTACTGACCACTTGGGTTATGAGACGCCATCTCAACTTCTGATGGGATGGTATTCTTGATTTAATTTTACTTCTCGATCACAAGATATAATACAACGGACAACTGTCCTGCGGGGCATAACAGGACTGCAAATCGGGGCACGTTGGGAGCCACCTCATACAGGTTGGCGAACCTCAAGGGCCTAGTTCCGACAAAGGATACTGTGTTCGGCACACTTCGTTTGATCAACGTTTCCAGCATACTTACGAAGATGTCCACATGATGCTGCCCAATGAATCATAGCGAACCAAAGTCCAGATGGGCATACGATGTCCATGCGCCGATTCACATAACATTCATTTGTTATCTAGAAATGCCCCAGTCAGCTGATACTTAAGCGTGTCTGAATCAATGATGATGGGTTGTTTGGATCACGACGTTACCATAATGACGAATATATGTCGCCACGAACCGCACCGCCAGGCCCATCTGCAGCTGTGGTTGGAGAAAGGAACCTAAGGGTCGATGACGCTAGACAGCTGCTCAAAACCTCGGCTAAGTTGGGAGATGGCCGCATCCCCGCATTGACTCTCATCGCTCCATTTGAGGTTTATGTAGCTGGGTAGTGGAGACGGCAGCGCTGCGGAGATATTCATCTATAGGTATATGGCCCCCAATCGAAATCGCATTCAATGGGCGATGAGTCACACAACTCGGTTAGCAAGATTGAAGGCTGACCCGACGGTCATTTGACAACTCAGCTGAGGGTCTGAGCAGGTTTTGAATGGCTGTCGATAAGGTAGGACTGTAAAGCCTACTTATCTAGGGCTTTTAAGGCCAGCTGACTCCAAATAATAAGTCTTGCCCAAGGCGACAGGGACTGAGCGTTCTTGCTGCGTGATTCGTTTCGTCGCATTTCGTTCAGCCCCTTAGTCTTACTCAGAAATGATGTCGGCGCGAACGATTGGAATTTAAGATGTCCTCAAACAACGGCAGCCTATCATCATGAATGAAACAGCGTGTCGGTCGGAACGTCTTGAGTAGTCGGAGTGCGTTGAGTGGGCTTCAAACTGAAGGTCCGCCGTGGCATATGGAAATCTTCTGTGAGGAAGCACAGGAAAATCAGATCGGGCATGTAGCATACGAGCGCGTACCTCGTGATTTATAGGGAACAAACGTATATATCCTGTAGCTAATAAGTGCCCGGGTCCTTTGCAAACAGTGTGGCTGGGCACGAGAAGATTGTCCAGTAGACAGAGCAAGAGCAGAGTGCCAGTGAACTCGCGTACACGCACCGCGCCTGTAAAGCATCGACGTGTAAGGTAGAGGAACCTTGTCATGAAGCCGTGAATGACAGTGAAAGGCCCATCTGCTAATGATAAATCAAGCAGACTCCAGAGATGAAATGACGAGCGATGCTGAGTGGATGATGAGTCAATAACTGTAACGTTCGCGTAGTGTCTCAGTTTTAATGTTCATTGGCTTTTGATCACGTGATCGAGAGTTCGTCCCGAGGCTCCGCAATTTCTCCGGGTTTTGCCCAGAGTCCCCAGACAGCTTCTAAGTGCTTAGCGCCATCTTCTTATTGTACTTACAGCTGCTCAAGGTCATGTTCAGGGTCGGATCCGTCAAACCACACATCCTATGATACGTCGCACGTTTACATAATTCTGCGGCGCGGCGTTGCGCTTTCCGATTGCTTCATGTTTGCTTAGGGTTAGATTCCGGGTGGCATGTCGTGGTAAGTCACTAATCACTCGTAACGAGCCCATGTCAAGAGGTTGACCATTCCACACGCGTCAGGCAGACCAGCGGCTGCTTTGCTTTTCCTTTGTTGGGTGGAAGGCGGTCACGCGGACCGCGGCGGACACTAATCGATAATCCTCGAGACACGTCCACTCTCAACGCGATCGTGTGTGCACTCCGGACACCACTGGGAAGGGTACACCATTATGCAGGAATACTAAGCCCTTGCATGGTGGGGGACTACTCTGTCCATCACTGTAGGCAGATATCATCGAGAGTCACGATCATGTGCACTCGGTCTATCCCAAAGTTTTCATAGCTGGACTGCCCATTGCGCATTCATGACTTGATCAACTTCCACGTGTGGAACAGCTCGGCTCTGCCAACGTGAGCCCGTGCTGACTCGCCGAGATCCCCTCACAGACAAGCACATGCCCTTGGTCCTGATCAGGCTGGCGACAACGCATATTCTGTGCATCCTCATCGACAACTGCAACACTATCCTCTATCATGTTGTCGTCGCCGTGGAACCGGCACGTGTGACCACGGAACCATGATCAAATGCTCTTCTTTCAAGGGTTACAACGACATGCAACACCGCCTCCACATCATACTACGCTTTCTCATCAGTCGTCCACCTTCTCAAGCCTAAACAATTGAGTCGGTAAGAGTCGCGGCGGGAGGGTACGGGTTTCTTCGATCAGCCTGATCGCAATCTATGATACAGATGAGAAGACTACCATATGAAGAGGGGAGAATTCATTACCTCATGGCTCTCTGGAAGGAGAGTCCATCCGCGCTGGGGGTTAGCTGCCAGTGCGATACTGAGCAAGGAATAAATGAGCGGAACAAGTAATCAATGTATGAAAATCGGTAGTGCTCACGTATAAGCATGCTGATGTTCGCGGTAGATAAATTCCCATTCCACATCATCCTCACGGTTGATGGAAGCAGCAACTTTGTCGTCAAGTACCCCGGTGAAGCGATATCCGCCTATGCTGAGCCGATATTTGTTGCGGCTGACTTTGCGGAACACCCACTGAAAGGGATGTGTAAGTGCTCCCTTCCGATCGGAAACTGGGAACGGTCATACTTGTTGGACAGGTCCGTCGACGCGGATATTCTGGAAGGCAGGCTTGGTGTAGTCGATACCGATCGGGGGCTCTCCTTTAGTAAGAGAAACGATTTTGAAGCTACCGGAATCAATGTTGACTGTCATTGGGACTCTGGATTCAATAAGACGAATGGTGCAAGATGGGAGTAAACTATGCGGCTAGTTGCTGGCTTTATAACCGTCAAACGAAGGGAAATTTACTGTAATACTTCTTTACAGCGGAGTTACCAGTCTTCGAGACTGGTCTAAAGTTACGCAAAACGGAATCTGGAACACTTCAGAGCGCTCCGGGTACGTTCTGGATTGCTCTGGAGCGACCTGGATTCCGTTGTCAAACATTCAAGTCAGTCTTCAACCTTACTAACCGCGTCGTCACGTCCTCGCTTTCCAATCCCCCTCCTTGGCAGTTTCGACCCTCGAGCGGTCAGGGGCCCATTCTAGAGCATGTCACTCTAGATTGGAAGGCCATTTAGAGAACCGAACCCTTGAGTATATGATTAGAAGCTTTTCCGTATTGGTGTCGACCAGGTCCCCGTGGGCCTACTACCCAAATAGTTAGTATTACGCCCCCAGGTGTTATACCTGCTTTCCATAGGAAGTGCCTCGTGCCAACCATGTTTGACACTTGGAAACATCACACAGAAACTTCGCGTTGGCTGTCATTCCAGTATGTATGTCGTGATGTTATGCATTTATGACTGGTAAGTGCCACGAACGCATACCGATGAGCAAAGGCGGGAACAAGACAGAGGCCGCTAGTTCGGATGGTGTCACATTGTTTCCGGCGTTAACCAGGATACACAACTACGTCTGCATACATCGCGATCGAGGCGTCATGAACCAGCAGTCGGACTAGGTTTGCCTGCCGTCTGCGGGCCGACGTACACACGATCTAGCTGCTACTGGTCTTGGTAGGCAATTTAATTACTGTATTATTTTTCGAGACAACCTACCGACCACTTGGATTATGAAACGCCATCCTTGCTTCTGATGCGATATTCTTGGTTCAGTGCCTACCTCGGAGGCTCGATCACATGATGGATTGCATCGGACTACTGTCCAGCTGGGCATAATGTACAGGATTGCAAATTGGCAAGTTACCCGTTTCCATCTCAAAGAAGTTGGTGAGTCTGGTCTAGTTCCGAGAAAGGACACTATTCGACAGGCTTCGTTTGACCTTTCCAGTGTACATATTACAGATGTCTACCCAATCGCAGCGGACGAACGGGGATCGATATCCATACCCTGATTCACACAACATTCATTTCTTATTTAGAACTGACCTACTAAGTCAGCTGATGTTAAACGCGTTGTCCGGATAACGACGTTACCACTATGAGAACGAGTGCCGCCACGAAATACGCCGTCATTATCACCACGAGACACCGCCCCGACTCTCATTGTTTCATACGCGGTTGAATCGGGTGGTAGATAATATATGGCAGCGCTGCGGAGATGTGTCTGACTAACAGGTTCTTACTAGAGTTCCGTGTGCCAGCTAAAGAATTTGAAAGTAGATGACATTCATCATTGATGGTAGTTGCATTCAGAGCAGCCCCAGTGTAAGATGATGACAGGATCTCTCGTTCTCCGGCCATCGTTGTATTTTACCTGATGCAAAGCTGCTGCATGTCATTAAAACGTGTCTTGGGGCTATCATCCGTGCAAGACCTAGTGCCCGCCTAAACCCCGGGGTTGTGTCGCAAGCGGAGCTAGAGTTCCGGGGCAGTTCTTCCTTGCCCCAGATCTGACGGCTCTTCCCAGCAGGAACGTCTGGCCCTCTTCCAGGAGGATAAAGCAGATGATATTAACCAAGAGTCCACTCAGCCAGCAGCTATCTTGGATAGTGTGAGTTGTTGTTTTGTAGTCCGACGAGGAGACACCTCTGGCAAACATGTCTCGAAAGTCCTTGCCAGTATCAGAAAGCAACAGGGTGAATACCTTTGATGACCCTGACGGCCATGATTAATGTGAGAAGGTGCCACTATGCCAATTTTCGCTACTGTTACGGCCCTCTTGGATTGTGTATATCCATGGCTCGTTAAAGGCGCTAAGCTGTAACGGCTATGCGCGGTGGTCTACAATGCAAATGAGTCGTCAGTGAGCAACTCCGATGATCAGCATTTTGTCCAACATTGCGTAGCTGGGCTCTAGTTGACTGGGATGTAAATTGATTCAACTTTAGAGACGACATAGTCTCTCAAAGTCACAACACTCCAGTGCTCTGTGTCTTACGTCCACTGACTCACTCTGCTTCATCGCCCCGTGACACACTTGGACCCGAAACCCACTACCAGTACATGCACCATGTCCTCGGCGGTTTATGCACCGGTTGATTCTCTCAAGAACTCTGCAAAACCAGTGATCGAACCACAGAAAATATGTCACATCCCATCCCACAAATATCAGAGACAGAGGTTACTCACCGCGCGTCAACTCGTACGCTGCGAACGTGCTTCCAGCAGCTGGTATACTGTGCAGAACACCGTGACCTCTGTTCGCATAACTCTTACGGGTGAATTGGAACTCACCTTCGGAGTACTGTGGTGGTGGAAGCGTTGTGTTGGTGACCTGAACGCCAGCAAGGACAAAAGAAATGAGGAGACTCACGCGACGGACTCAACCCTCTGAACAGGCCCTTGCTGGAGGAAATAACCATACGATCAACACACCTTTCAAAGACGAAGAATGATGCGACGGGGCTTACAATCCACCTTCAGAGACGATTGCTCTGAGCTCTTTGTTGATGTAGGTCCACGGACGCGATGTTGGGGGTGTGGGGCGCAGTTGGATACGGGATTTGATAACGTCTATAGGAATATGTGGTGTAAGAGCAAGACCGAGGGAGAGAGAGGAACTGATTATGAGCAATGAAGTGGAGAAGACGTACCGAGGGGATAACATGAAAGCCAATACGCAATCTACAATAATGTAAATCAAACGTGACGTATATCAGCCAAATGGAAGAATGATAAGGGGTGGCCATACGAACCCCTCCAGTTGATCCGCTCGCAAGGAGTGCCCATACGGGTACCTGGTGGCCATATATCCCTTGGAATTGCCGCTTCGAAAATTCAAACGCTTCGCGTGGAGCAGACCGAGACAAGTGGCGCACAGGGACATTGGTTCGAGAATAGGCTGTGAACACCGTCGTTGCAGGATGCTAGGCAACTGATGCTCACCTGCGTAGAACCTAAGTGCGCGGGTCATATTCTTGCCAAACATTATAGACAACATGTTACCCACCCAGCGTATGCAGGAATTTCACGAGCAACGGTAACCTAAAGATGTTGAGCATTCCAGTCAGACACAACACAGTTAGATATGTGGAGCCCCGGAGAAGATGGCAACCCGAGGATACACAATGTCTCTTGAATCGCAGATATGAATAAAAATGGACATGCCGATAGGAATCAACATGTCGCTCTAGGGACATAAATCTAGTAAGTTTTGAAAGAGAAAAGCTCACCCAATACCCTCTCATGATCCCTCTTGTGAAACCCCATTCTCTCCACATCTCCCTTGCGACAGCCCGAAGCCGTTTATCACTGGCAGAACCGTACTGACCTTGCATCCTAACTTTAAACATCTCGACTGTGGGTTGGAGCGTGAGGGGCCAAGCAAAAGCTAAGCATGAGTGAATGAGTCTACCAGGGCTAGCGAGGATGGCATTGGTAGCACCAGCCATGCCACCCGCAAGGGCAACTTGCCGGATGCTCAGATCTGGAAAGGGCGAGACGATTCGTTTCGAAGCTACGTAGGCGGCGAAGAGGAGAGAGTTCACTCCAGCGATACCGAGAAGCGGACTGGCCATGCCTACGGGAGTACAGTGGTTCATATCATGGCGGCATGGGAAGAAAACGTATGAACAAAGTCAGATGACGGACCGACATGGTGCAGGTGAAATACGTATCAAGTGAGTGCCGATACAGAACAGAAATCCGAGCAGAGTACGAACCTTTGTACAGCGCAAAAAATCCTTCTTTTCGGATTGTCTGAGCAAGGATATCCATAGGCCCTTTCTACCATCCAAAAGCCATGCTTCCAAACAAAACCACAGATGAGAAGGATACACGACTCACAAACATTCCTCCTGTATTGCCAGAGGACCATAAATGAAGCGAAATAACGCGACGGAGAGAGAAACGTCGACGCACTCGGCGCAACCTGTGCACGGGTCTTGATAGTATCGAGAGGTTGCCCGACGAGCACCTGTGCGGCGCCTCCGAAGCTGCCCGCGATGAGGTCATTGATGGTGGAGGTATATGGGGTGGACATGACGGTGACAAGCGTGTCCGTCCAAGGTCTAGTGCGGTGGTGAGAGAATCAGAACGAGTTCCAACAGCACTATGTATGTCATCATATTTGGCACATGCTCGTTCCGATTTCTCTCGCTCAACAAGCAGGTAAAATTCTCGAATCAAGTATGGCCAGTTCCCAAACGTATTCGACCAAGACCTGTCTTTTCTGCAATTACTCATATAAAACCAAACTGTGGTGCAGACAATTTTGCCCAGCCTTGGGAAAGTTTCCGGGCGCTTGGCGCTTTTCGACGTTTTCGTAACCAGAAGTGGGCAGTGCGAGTTGAGGACAACACAGATGCTGCCATCGCCGTTGATTGGACAAACCGCTCCATCGATCCTACTATCACTTCTTCTCCATGTGGGCCAAAAGGCTTCACGTTCCATGGCAGAGCTCGAGAAGGACGTCGCCAACGAATGGTAATTTACAAGTGGCAAACTCGAATTTTATCGTGCCTAACAGACCGAGGCGCTCATAGAACGTCAGAGGGTTGTCGATCCTGAGAGCGTCGTCTCACTTGCAGAGAGTGTTTCGACAATTGAAGGAGCAGGACTCAATGGTGAGGTCCTGTTATCGATTGCCATGATTCCCGATCCCAACACTTCCAGAACCACGCCTCATTGATACCCATCGGGGCACGATATCGTCGGTGCGATGCTTACCTGACGGAAAGCTTATCACCGTTGGCGGAAAGGATGGAACGGTTCGACGGTGGAAGGTAGAAGAGGGCAGTGACCATGCCAGTGAGATAGGGAAACTGGTCCATTCTGAGGGTGTGCTGAACGCGGCGGCCGTCTCGAAAGATGGCAGGTGGATTATACTCGTCGGGACTGATGGTCGAAGGGTCATAGTCTGGGACGCCATAACCCGTGAAAGAGTGGTCGAGTCCATCGATGCGCACGAGCAGAAAATCACCGCACTCGACGTATCGCCAGATGCGTCAAAAATTGCGAGTGGTTCGCAAGATGGAACGGTAATCGTCTGGTGCTTGGAAACAGGACAACGTCTTGCAGGTCCGTTCAAACAGGGCCAGTCGGTCTGGTCTGTCCGGTTTTCTCCTGCGGGTGACCGCCTCGCCAGCGCTGGGTGGGGTTACTCAATCCACGTCTGGAACGTTTGCAGCGATGGCGATCAATTTGCAACATGCGTCCCGACCGATCCGGCATTCTCGCTCGCTTGGTCCAACGATGGCCGTCGTCTCTTTGCTGGTTGTCACCGGGGATCAATTCTGTGTTTTGACGTTTCAAGCTCGACGCCAATCTTGTCAAAATGGCCAGGCCACCCTCACGTTGACTCCGTCTCTACGCTCCGGCTCTCGAACAACGGCAAGTTCATCATCTCAGCTTCCAGTTCAGAATGTTCTGTCAAAATTTGGGATGTGCACACGCGGGCGGAGGTTGGCTTTCTTAGACATACCGGGGAGGTACTTGACGCCGAAATCTCACCTGATGATGGTCGCCTCGTGACTGGCACAAAGCACGGCAAGATTTCCATCTGGAATCTCCGGAAGGTCCTTCCGATGTCCTACTTTTTCCACGTAAGTGCATGCATCTGCGACATTGATAATGTGGTTTTGATTTCCTTATTTCTTAGTCTTTGGCCGCCCGCCTGACATTGCCCTCTCATTCGGACTCGCACGCTCCCGTAAGTGGCCACAATCGTTCGAGTCTTTGTCATGATCTCATCATCGGATACTTGAACGTCATGATGCAGTTAACGAATGTAGGCAATGCGGCGTATACCTCGTGGAGACAAGCCGAGCTAGCCAGAGCCGAGGAAATATTGTCGAGTGACATTGAACGCAGCTCGGGTCCTTTGCACCACCATCTTGCTAACAGGGCCCTCGTCCGGGCACGGCGGCGACAATGGGATGGCGCATTGGACGACGCACAGGCGGTAACTCGCATCTCCATCTCTACGGCTACGTTCGCTGACATTTGAGTGACATCAAGTCATTTCTAGTCAAGCAATCGCTTGTAGCCCTCCTTGCAAAGAGCGTTGCACAGTCTGGTCAGGAACGGTACAACTCTGCAATAGAGACCCTCGATATTGCCATTGAAAACTGTGGTCGGGAAGAAAAAGACTTCGTCAACCTGGTCAAGGTACGCGTGCATCCACATAACTTGAGTTATTGTCACACTGTCGTCACATTCAGGCCATCATCTTCTTTGATGCCGGGCTCCGTGACGAAGCCATACGTCATGTGAACAACATGGCTGTTTGTTCTCCAGACGTTAAACATCCTTGTGCGTTCGTCCAGGCAAGTGGTCGCCTTGTAGTTTTGGGTGCCATCCTCAGCGTATACATCTAGGCAAAAATATATGCTCTACTTGCGGCGGATGCGATGGATCGTCGGGAGTACATTAAGGCGATACCCTTGTTCGCGCGAGCACGAGATATCTGTCCGTCTGGCCAATATCCGGAAATGGACGCTATTTCGCTTGTAAGACATTCCTCGTGATCTCGTCGTGAGAGCTCATCGAGATGCTCTACAAGATTAGTGGTTGGGTGTTTGATGGTTTGAGGCTCGCGATCTACCGGCAATCGTGCGAAGCCTGCTATGCTGCGGGGCACACACAAGAGGTGATAGACACGCTTCAAGAGATGGAGAGTATCTTCAGAGATGAAATAAAATTGAGAAGTGAACTCAATGGTTGGCTCACTGGTGAGTATCTGGACCACATCCAGTTGGAGTAACGCCTGACTCCGATGTTCGCCTCCAGGTTTCAGGTCCCGATACGTCAAGATGTTGGAAAGCCAAGGCGACGAGGCGATGCACAGCGAGAACTATGACAATGCCATTGTCCAGTACTCGGCGGCGTTGGCTATTAATCCAGCCCCACTGCTAGCAGCAACCTTATTCGTGAAACGAAGCGAGGCGCGGGCGGCATCATGCTTGTGGGAAGATGCCTTGAAGGATGCAGACGAGGTGCGTTCGCTGCCATAGTGGTGTTTCCATCACACTCAGAAATTCGTGTCGATTAGGCAATCAAATTGAATCCTTCTCCTTGGGGTTACGAAAGAAAACATGGAGCGCTACACAGGTTGGGGCGCTGTGAAGACGCGATCGACGCTCTGAAAACGATGATCTCGATTTTGGAAAATTCACTCGACCCAGAGATTCGACGTGAGCTTTCCCCGACCGTTAGCAATTTTCGTCTGACCTTGGTTCTTGTAGACCTGCGCGATAATTACATCAATCCATCAGATACGAGGGGAGCGATCTTGGAAGTTTTTGCAGATTGCGTCCACAATTCCCCCTTTCGTCTCATTGACACTACGAGTGGGCGGCTCTGTGACGCCGAAAAGCGGAGAAAGATATTCACAGAAGATCCGATATTCCAAGAGTTGGTCTCATCCACGACCACCCAACTACACCAGGAGCGCATCGACACAGTCACTAAGAGTTATTTTCACTACGTGATGCTCTCTCATCGATGGGAAGCCAAAGAGCTCGAACTGGCTGACGTTTGGGACAAGTCTATATACGAACTGGACGCCTCGCCTGCCGCCACCAAACTCCAGCGGTTTTGCCACCTGGCGCGTGATGCTAACTTTCGATGGGCCTGGAGCGACACATGTTGTATCAACAAGGACAAGGACGTCGAGTTTGAAAATTCCATCAACTCCATGTTTCACTGGTATCGCTCCTCGGCGGCCACCATTGTTTATCTCACCGGTGTACCACCTCAACTAATCCCTGGTGCATTAAAGGGGAGCGTCTGGATGACACGTGGATGGACCTTACAAGAACTCCTTGCGCCACCCGTCATTCGTTTCTACTACGAAGATTGGACCCCATACTTGAACAACACATCCCTCAACCACAAGGAATCCCCCGACGTCATGCGAGAATTGGAGGATGCGACCGGCGTCACCGCACATGATATCCTCACCTTCCATCCAGGCCTGGAAAATATCCGGGTCAAACTTTGTTTAGCATCGACACGCGAGACGACAGTGCCCGTGGACATGGCCTATGGCCTGTTCGGTATTTTTGGCATGACAATGCCCGTCATACACGGCGAGAGCCAGCAGCACGCGCTTGGCCGTCTGTTCCAGGAGATCGTAGCGCGTTCGGGCGACGTCGCCTGCCTTGCCTGGGTAGGGCGATCGTCCATGTTCAACAGTACCTTTCCAGATCACATCAGGGTCTATGAGCACGCCTCTCGCACGGTACCCTATGTAGGAGAAGAGGTCATGGAGAGACAGGTCGTGGAGCTGCGAGGTGCATGGACTCGCGAGGAAGAGGAGCAGGCTATGGTGTTTTACCGGAGGTTGAACACGCTGCCTCCAGCGTGGTGCACAAACCAACACCTTCACCTGCCTTGCATCGTATTCCATCTGGTGACGCTCAGAAAGGTCAAGCGGGCAGACGGGGTGCGCGTGTATCGTGCTACGACGAGCGCACTTGAAGATACGGATATATACACAGAGGAGAGGCTTTTGCCAAAGAGCCAGGATCCGGGGGACCTCGTTCTCGTGTGTCCATGGATTCATGAACTGCTTGAGGCGACCCCACTTCGTCATCCAAGTGGGGATGCGAAGTTCTCCTCTGACAGCGACTCGGAACCGGAATCAGAATCAGAAGACGACATGTCCGCGCGAGAACTGTCCCTCGGCCCTCGTAGTGCAAGCACCTCCGTCGTCGCACTCACGGAATCGGACACTCCTCCACCCCACAATCCGCCCCGGAGCTCGGCTCAAATGGACACTACTTTGAAAGCATCGAGGCTGGTTGTTCGTTTCAGACAACCACTCGGGGCATTATTGCTGTCGGCCCAAGGGCATGGGCAATATCGGAGGGTTGCGACGGATCACGATATCATCATACGTGTACGCAACGAGGTCTCCCTCGATGATATGATCCTACAGACACTAGAAATTCTATGATTCGCGTCTTATTGGCAGGACGTACAATTACTTCTGTCGTTGTACCTTTGATCACGTCATCCCATTGGATCTGCAGCTCTGCTGCGGTGTTATATCTCCATCTAGTTCACCGATTGATCTTGCAAGAGAACACAAAGGGGCTCCATACTACATGCCGTAGGTCGCGCCAGTGTCCTGATATCCTACAGTCGAAAAGTGAGCAAAACAGGTAGACCATTCTCATGTGTACTCCCACCACATGCACGTCATGCCACACTCTCTGAACCAAGGCTTTGCCTCGATACAGGATTCAGACCAAACACCGGCGCTGTTATGGTCCGTCCATCCGTCATTGTCATACCCATGGTGGTGCGGCGGCTCGCCGCCTCGCGCAAGTTGAGCACCAATCGCGATGCCTTCAAAGCAAGAGGATCGTTCGAAATTGAGCGACGGATACAACTGCCTTGGCGATTGAGTATTAAGCAGGGGACTTACGCTCCAGGAATAGACGCCAAGTCGCCACCTGTTTTGCGTCAACTGTGCGTCAACCACAACACGTATAAACGAAGAACACATACAGTGTGAGCATGAACAACGTGCTTAATGCAAGGCCTTCGGAAGCCTTGAGCATAACAATACTGACAAGCAGGACGGCTGTGACCCAGGGTGCGCAATGAACGGATGGGTATAAACGCTTGGTTACTTGAAAATAGATGGATAGACACACACCAAATTGCCTAGCAACGTCGAATAGTCAAGTAACCATCGAAATGAAGGAAATATGTGTGGACACAACATACAAGACGTAGAACAAGGCTCCGTCGCGTACAATCAACACAACAAGCGGAGAGAAGTCCTTGATGTCCCTCAGGTGTGTCGGCGTACTGCATCTGTCGGCAACAACCCGTACGACTGTCATTGCAAAGAATGCCGCTGCAAAATAGCTAACTTATAAGTAGATATGTTGACAGCTCAGACAACATTACGACTGACTAGCGATGAGGAGCATGGGCACGCTGAGGAAAGCAAGTTTTTTCAAAATAAATGCACTGATTCCGATCCAACAACCTGTTGGACTTACTAGGATATCAAACCAAGAGACAAGTCGGGGAAGGCTGCAACACAGCCAGGCATGGGAATACCAGTTGGTACAGGGATAACGGTTGCCTTCATTCGAACCGTTGTGGCGACGTACACTTCGAACTACATCAAGTACGTTTGCATCAGCTAGTTCAGTAGGAGCGCCAAACACTGACCACAAATTGGCCTTGCGGAGGCACAATTCAGTTCGCCGCTGTCACATGTAGAGCATAAATATACGTACAGGTGATAAGCAAGATGAAGAAGAGAAGGGCTGCAAACGTGATACATGTAGCAAGATCAAGATCGGAAAGGCCGTCATCATGCTTACCCATTCTGTTCTGGTACATGGCATACAAACGCATGGTGAGAATCACATTCGCGACGGTGGCGACCGGCACCTCTTCAGCTCTACATTCTCATGGGTACCTGCAGAAAGTGTAGTTGGGTAAACTTACAACAAAAGGACCCAGAACCAGCTTCGGCAACTGCATATCCGATTCAGCAGCAAAATCAAGAGCTATATTCAAGTTGTACGAGGAGGAGCAGACACACAACTATAAATTAAATTAAATGTGAGCGCGTTGTCTCTAGTTACACGCAGAAATTTCACGTACTTGCAAGGAGTGGCCGATCGTTGTGATCACTTGAAAAGGATGTCAGGTAACTCAAGTCTCTGAGATCGTCAAAACACACCTGTAAAGGCAGCGCTGAACACAGAGTTACCGACATATCCAAAGGATCAGTAGGAGCTACGGAAGTGAGATGTTTATCAACTTGCGTGGTATAAATCAAGCCATAGTATCTTGCAAAGATGAACAGGGCCTTGGGGATGGACCATCTCGCCCTGGTGTCACAAAGGTTGCAGCAGAGTCAAGTGATCTGCACTCGAATACACGGATGGACGCACTTCCAGACATACTCGATCTTCAGTGCAGGGTGTCATTGTTTCTGTGACATTTTGTTGTCGATGATTGTCGAGTCTAACTCACCTCCCTGTCCAGGTTTAACAAGACGTCGTGGAACAAGAAGCTGAACGTAGATACTAGGTAAGAGTTAGTAAACACTTCAATTTATAGGATAAAATTTATTGGCTAGCAGCGGAAATCGACACGTACTGCAAATATAGATGTTGGTCAGATTTTGCTGAATCGTCACCACCCATACTGACATCTCCTGTGCAATTGCGGGTGGAACAGCCGACATCCTTCTGGTGGTCCTCTGAGACTCGGAATAGTACAATGTTGACTCACCAAGCTCTGAGGTGGTGGGAGTAAATTTGCATCCTCAGCTGCTCGCCGGTTCATTTTATATAGAAACCCTTCACCAGCATAGGATTATGGGAGTCGGATTGCACAAAAATCCCCGCCATGCGGCGCGCGCAACGTTTCCAAGTTTTAATTTGCCGAACACAGCCACCGTCGTGTAGCGGCAAAATTATGCGACCACGCTGGCCGCCGTTCGTGACGGCGATGCGGGAGTGGTCAATGCAGATAATAACTATATTATTCTTATTAAAATACTCTGTACTCCATGCTGTGGATGAAGCCAATATCATGATACGTACCGATCGCAAGAGCGTCGGTGCTTGGTAGTAGTTGGTACCCGACAGGCTACAACTCAAAGCTGTAACGAGCCGGCACGGCATCACTCGTTGTGCTCCTGGATGCTCTCCCGGGCCAACTGTCCTGCGACACTCTGCTCTCTATTTCGGTGCCCATGTTTTGCCTCGACACCGAATTCAACGCAAACACCGGCGCTGTCACGGTCTGCCCCGCAACCGTCGTCATACCCACGGTGGTCCGCCTCGCGGCCTCGCGCAGATTGAGCTGCAAGCGTGATCCCTTTACACCATTCAAATTAAACGACCTTGGCATTCGAATGGAGCAACTCGAAAGGACATACACTCCAGGAATACATGGAAATCCGCACGGGCCTGTGTTGTCTGGATGTGAATACATTGTGCCCCACTGAAAGCGGAGAAATTAAAAAAACGTACAGCAGTAACATGCCTTGAGGAACCTGGATCATGGCCATACTAAGGAGCAGGATGACTGCAGACCATCAGACGTAAATGAACGGGTTATACATCGGTCACATCACAGAGGTGCCAGTGAATGACGCACCGGCGAGCCTAGTAGGTTAAGCCGTAAACACTATCAGAATGGACATCCATGTGCACAGGACATACAAGAAATAATGCAAGGCACCATCGCGTACGATGAGTACGATGAGAGGAGAGAGGGACTTGATGTCCATCAGGTGCTTCGATGTACTACGTCGTTCGGCCACGGCCCGTACGACTGTCATGACGAAGTATGCCGCTGCCACAATAGTACGCAAGATGTGAGCCGGTCGTGTATACGGAGACAAAGATAGGACTGACTCGCACTGAGCAAGCAGGGCACACTGAGGAAAGCGAAATTTTCTGAATCAATGCACGGAATTGCATCGCATATGCTCTGTCGACTTACTAGGCTATCAGACTGAAGGGCAAGTTGGGAATGGTTGCAATACAGCCAGGCATTTGGATGCCAGTCGGTGCAGGGATGACGGATGCCTTCATTCGAATCGTTGTTGCGACGGACAAATCGAGCTGTATCATGCACCTTCGACATCAGCTAGTTCAGCAGGAACGCCAAACACTGACCACAAATTGACCTTGCGAAGGCACAATTCAGTTCGCCACTGTCACATGTAAAGCAGAAATATACGTACAGATGATAAGCAAGATGAAGAAGAGAAGGGCTGTAAACGTGATGTATGTAGCAAGATCAGAAAGGCCGTCATCATGCTTACCCTTTCTGTAAGGATTCACCAAGAGACTCAGTCCTAAGACCGAATGATTCAAGGCAAAGAATAAGAATTCTGAAACTAGGGAAAATACATGGCAAGTGTCTACTATATATACTGTACAGAGATGCGCACGGACCATGTTTAGGGCCGGTTTATGACATCATAATGACATCATATGGTTATAGGGTATGACGTAGGTATGTGAAGTAGTGTCTGGAATGTTCTGGACTGTGATATTGTGAAGGTGTGAAATACGTGAAGAGGTGAAGAAAGATATGTTCATGACACTTTCTATTCTGGTACATGGCATGCAAACGCATGATGAGCATCACGTTCACGATTGTGGCGACTGGCACCTCTCCAGCTCTACATTCTGATAGGTACCTGTAGCAAGTGTAGTTGGGTGAACTTACAAAAAAAGAACCCACAACCAGCCTCGGCATCTGAAACATCGGATTTAGCAGAAAATCAAAGCTGTATTGTGTGAGGGGGAGTGGACATACAACTATAAATCAAATTAAATGTGAGCGCGTTGCCTCTAGCTATATGCAGAAACTTGACGTACTTGTAAGGGGAGGCCGACTGCTGTGAACACTGGGAGAGGGTGTCAGGTAGGGACTCAAGTCTCTGTGATCATCAAGACACACCTGTAAAGGCAGCGCTAAGTACCGAGTTCCCAACATATCCAAAGGATTAGTAGGAGCTACGGAAGTAAGACGTCTATCAACTTGCGTGATGTAAATCAGGCCATAATATCTTGCAAAGATGAACAGGGCCTTGGCGATGGTCCATTTCGCCCTGGTGTCACAAAGGTCGAAGTAGCGTAAGCCTGTGTCTGCACTCGAACATGCGGATGGACCCACTTCCAGACATACTCGATCTTTAGTGCAGAAATGCAATTGTTTCAGTGACATTCCGCTATTGATAGCCGTCGAGTCGAACTCACCTCTCTGTCCAAGTTTATCAACACGTCATACAACAAAAAGGAGATCATAGCCACTGTACGACTTGGTCAGCACTTTAAGTCGTAGGGAAATCCTCATTTGCAGTAGACATTGAGACTGACTGCAAACATAGGTGGTGGTCAGATTGTGGTCGGTCGCCGCTATCCACATTTCTATTTCCTGTTCAATCACAGGTGACATCCTTTCGACTCTTTTGGTGGTGCTCTAGAGTCTAAAGCTTAGAAGTGCAATGAACTGGAGGCACAACCTCCAGAAGTGGGAGGCTGCACATTCACCTTACTGATTTATTTTATATACAACTCTTTGGACTGCGGCCCGTATTGCTCGGATGATGGGGAAGGAACAAAATAATTCATTGTAGTAATTTTGAGCGGTGCTCACGCACGTAGCATCATCGAGTAGTCACCGAAGCTTATATGGCAAAGTAAGATGCTCATCAGGGTGGCCATGTGAATAGCTATATAATGTTATTTGCTCTTATTTATTTTTCAGCCTTGATACCTGGACCTACTTGTAGCAATTATGTATGCTATCAAGGGATGCCTTTCCGCGAGCAATCCGGATATCCTCGTCTCAGGTCTGTAAAGCTGTCTTTAAAATTTGATCTGACGAAACCCCGATGAGGGAACTAGGTAATTCGCAAGGTCACCTTGTTCCGGGCGAACAGAACTTAGACCACGCCATATGGGGAGACTACGAAGTGCGGGTACAAGATGAACTGCTCTAATATGCGGCAGTACATATACATGACAGGATGCCAGTAGAATGCGGCCAGTGGGGCTTACATGTACGCGACTACAACCCAACAGTCACATCGCAATTCACAAACCCGGTTATGAGAACGAGACGCCTTCATTGACCGAGAGCTATGACAGGTAAATGATCACGTGTACATCGGGGCCTGCAATGGCAGGCTTCAGCAACTTAATGTTCCCCTCCCAGCGTCGTCGCTCAAGCGCTCAAGCTCACCGGTGAAGTGCGCCCACACCCATCTTCCTATGTCAACACTGGACCTTCCCGGGCACATATAAAGATGTAGTCGCCCCGGTAAAACCTCTCGCTCTCCTTGCGCTGCTCGTTCGCTACCATGATGCTTTCCACTGCCATACCGCACCCACTTACACATTGCCGTCGCTATAGAGCCAGGTGCATATGAATTGGCAGTGATTTCATGATGTCCCAACTTGCGGGCCCTTCCAGAAGACGATCACAATGCGGACCAGGGAGTGTACGATATCTCGTTAACCACTATATTCCAATCGGGCATCATGCCTCACGTAGCAGTGACAAAGCAAGCTCATGCAAATAAAAGAAAAGAAAAAGGACGGGATAGAACAGGACTCCGCAACTCACCTGCGCATTAAACGAGTCCACGCACTGCAAACTTGGCCGAAGAGTATTCGATCAAGTTGACGGGCCCTATGTTGTACGGTAGATCAACGTCTTATTTCGTTTACCATGAGGACGGCACGCGATACGTATTGATCTTTCCGGCGATAGACAAGGCACGGACGAGTCGACCTCCGCGTCCCTGCGCGATCATCTGCTGGGCGTATTTAAAGCAGAGAACGTACCCTTGACACTAACCGCAAACTTAGCGTCCCAGTTCCCCAAATCGGCTATCGACCATACCATCATCATCATCATCATCATCATCATCATCATCATCATCATCGCACAGGGTCGGTCATGCAACGGGTCCGCGCTCTGAGGCGGCCTACGCACTTGCCAACAAAGTGTCCACACGACAGATCCCTGCATTCGCGATCACCTATCGCGGCACGTTGCCAGAGGGAGGGGGAACTCATTCGTTGATGGCTCATCCGGTATTTTTGACATGACGATACCTGTCATACATGGCAAGAGCCAGCAGCATGCGCTTTGTCGTCTGTTCCAGGAGATCGTAGCGCGTTCGGGCGACGTCGCCTGCCTTGCCTGGGTAGGGCGATCATCCGTGTTCGACAGTACATTTCCAGATCACATTAGGGCCCATGAGCACGCCTCTCGCACGGTGTCCTGTGTAGGGGAAGAGGTCATGGAGAGACGGGTCGTGAAGCTGCAACGTGCATGGACTCGTGAGGAAGAGGAGCAGGCTATGGCGCTTTACCACAAGTTGTGCATGCTGCCCCCGATGCGGTGCACCAACTAACACCTCCACCTACCTTGCATCATATTCCATCTGACGACGCTCCGAAGAGTCAAGCAGACTGGCGGGGCGCGCGTGTATCGTGCTACGGCGAGCGCACTTGAAGATACGGATATATACACAGAGAGGCTTTTCCCAAAGAGCCAGGATCCGGGGGACCTCGTTCTCGTGTGTCCGTGGATTCGTGAACTGCTTGAGGCGACCCCACTTCGTCCTCCAAGTGGGAATGCGGAGTTCTCTGACAGCGACCCAAAGCTAGAATCAGAATCAGAAGACGACATGTCCGCGCGAGAACTGTCCCTCGGCCCTCGTCATGCAGGCACCTCCGTCATCTCACTTACGGAATCAGACACTCCTCTACCCCATAATCCGCCCCCGAGCTCGGCTCAAATGGATGCTACTTCGAAAGTTTCAGACAACCGCTCGGGGCATTATTGTTGCTGGCCCAAGGGCATAGGAGGTTGTGACGGATCAGGATAATATCATACGTGGACGCAACGAGGTCTCCCTCGATGATGTGATCCTACAGACACTAGAAATTCTACGATTCGCGTCTAATCGGCAGGACGTACGATTACTTCTGTCGTTGTACCTTTGATCACATCATCCCATTGGATCTGCAGCTCTACTACGGCGTTATATCTCCATCTAGTTCACCGATTAACTTCGCAATAGAATACAAAGGAGCCCCATACTGCATGCTGTAGGTCGTGCCAGTATCTTGGTATCCTACAGTCGAAAAGTGAGTAAAACAGGCAGCCCATTCTCACGTGTACTCCCACCACACGTGTCATGCGACACTGACTGAACCAATACTTTGCCTCAACACAGGATTCAGACTAAACACCGGCGCTGTCATGGCCCGTCCATCCGTCATTGTAGTACCCATGGTGGTGCGGCGGCTCACCGCCTCGCGCAGGTTGAGCACCAATCGTGATGCCTTTAGAGCAAGAAGATCGTTCAAAATTGAGCGACGGATACAACTGCCTTGGCGTTTGAATATTAAGCAGGGGACTTACGCTCCAGGAATAGACACCAAGTCGCCACCTGTTTTGCGCCAACTGTAAATCAACCATGCCACCACACAACACGTACAAACGAAGAACACGTACAGTGTGAGCATGAACGACGTGCTCAATGCAAGGCCTTCGGGAGCCTTGAGCATAACAATACTGACAAGCAGGACGGCTGTGACCCAGGGTGCGCAATGATGTATGGGTATTAACGTTCGGTTACTTGACATTAGGAGGATGAACACAAACCAAATTGCCTAGCAACGTCGAATAGTCAAGTGACCATCAAAATGAAGGAAATATGTGCGGACATAACATACAAGACGTAGAACAAGGCACCATCGCGTACCATCAACACAATGAGCGGAGAGAAGTTCTTGATGTCCCTCAGGTGTGTCGGCGTACTGCACCTGTCGGCAACAGCCCGTACGACTGTCATGACAAAGAATGCCGCTGAAAAATAGCTAATTTATAAGTAGATGTGTTAACAACTCAGACAACATTACGACTGACTAGCAATGAGGAGCATGGGCACGCTGAGGAAAGCAAGTTTTTCAAAATAAATGCACTGAATCCCACCCAACAATCTGTTGGACTTACTAGGACATCAGACCGAGGGACAAGTCGGGAAAGGTTGCAACACAGCCAGGCATGGGAATTCCAGTTGGTACAGGGATAACGGTTGCCGTCATTCGAACCGTTGTGGCGACGTAGAGTTCGAACTACATCAAGCATGTTCGCATCAGCTAGTTCATCAGGAGCGTCAAACACTGACCACAAATTGACCTTGGGGAGGTACAATTCAGTTCGCCGCTGTCACATGTAGAGTATAAATATACGTACAGGTGATAAGCAAGATGAAGAAGAGAAGGGCTGCAAACGTGATGCATGCAGCAAGATCGGAAAGGCCGTTATCACGCTTACCCTGTTTATTCTGGTACATGGCATGCAAACGCATAGTGAGCATCACGTTCACGATTGTGGCGATCGGCACCTCTCCGGCTCTACAATTCCGATGGGTACCTGTAGAATGTGTAGTTGGGTGGACTTACAACAAAAGGACCCAGAACCAGCTTCGGCAACTGACATATCCGATTCAGCAGCAAAATCAAAAGCCATATTCAAGCTGTACGAGGAGCAGACATACAACTATAAATCAAATCAAATGTGAGCGCGTTGTCTCTAGTTACATGCAGAAACTTCACGTACTTGCAAGGAGTGGCCGACCGTTGTGATCACTTGAAAAGGGTGTCAGGTAACTCGAGTCTCTGAGATCATCAAAACACACCTGTAAAGGCTGCGCTGAACACAGAGTTACCGACATATCCAAAGGATCAGTAGCAGCTATGGGAGTGAGATGTCTATCAACTTGCATGGTGTAAACCAAGCCATAATATCTTGCGAAGATGAACAGGGCCTTGGGGATGGACCATCTCGCCCTGGAGTCACAAAGGTCGCAACAGAATCAACGGATCCGCACTCGAATACATGGATGGACGCACTTCCAGACATACTTGATCTTCAGTGGAGGGTGTCATTGTTTCTGTGACATTTTGTTGTCGATAACCGTTGAGTCTAACTCACCTCCCTATCCAAGTTTATCAAGACGTCGTGGAACAAGAAGCTGAACGTAGATACTATGTAAGAGTCAGTAAACATTTCAATTTATAGGATAAAATTTACTGGCTAGCAGCGGAAATCGACACGTACTGCAAATATAGATGTTGGTCAGATTTTGCTGAATCGTCACCACCCATATTGACGTCTCCTGTGCAATTGCGGGTGGAACCGACATCCTTCCGGTGGTCCTCTGACAGAATAGTACAATTCTAAGGCACCACCAATCAAGGTACTCTGAGGAGGTGGGAGTAAATTTGCATCCTCAGCGGCTCACCGGTTTATCCTATATATGGACCCTTCAGCATAGGACTATCATGATGAGTCGGATTGTACAAAAATTCCCGCCGCGCGCGGGTTTCCAAGTTTAGCCGAACATAGCCACCGGGTACCAGCAAAATGATGCCAGGTATCGTGCAACCACGCTGGCCGCCGTTTGTGGCGACCATCTGGGAGGGGTAAATGCAGGTAATAACTGTATTGTTCTCATTAAAATACTTTGTACTCCATACTGTAGATGAAACCAATACCATGATACGTACCGATCGCGAGAGCGTCGGCATTTGGTACCCTACAGCTCAGAATGAGCCAGTACGGCATCACTCGTTATGCTCGTAGATGCTCTCCCGGCCAACTGTCCTGTGAAACTCCACTCTCTATTTCATTGCCCATGTTTTGCCTCGACACCGAATTTAACCTAAATACCGGCGCTGTCACGGTCTGCCCCGCAACCGTCGTCATACCCATGGTGGTCCGCCTCGCGGCCTCGCGCAGATTGAGCTGCAAGTGTGATCCCTTTCAGAAAAAGACCATTCAAATTAAACGACTTTGGCATTCGAATGGGGCAACTCGAAAGGACATACACTCCAGGAATACATGGAAATCCGCACGGGCCTGTGTTGTCTGGATGTGAATACATTGTGCCCCACTGAAAGCGGAGAAATTAAAAGGACGTACAGCAGTAACGTGCCTTCAGGAACCCAGATCATGACCATACTAAGGAGTAGGATGACTGCCGATAATCAGACATAAATGAACGGATTATACATCAGTCACATCACAAGGTGCCAGTGAATGACGTACCAGCGAGCCTAGTGGGTTAAACCGTAAATACCATCAGAATGGACATCCATGTACACAGGACATAGAGGAAATTATGCAAGGCACCATCGCGCACGATGAGTACGATGAGAGGAGAGAGGGACTTGATGTCCATCAGGTACTTCGATGTACTACGTCGTTCGGCCACGGCCCGTACGACTGTCATGACGAAGTATGCCGCTGCCACAATAGTATGCAAGGTGTGAGTGGACGTCCATACTGAGACAACGATAGGACTGACTCGCACTGAGCAAGCAGGGCACCCTGAGGAAAGCAATTTATTTCCGAATCAATGCACGGAATTGCATCGAACACGTTCATCGACTTACTAGGTTATCAGACTTCAGGGCAAGTCGGGGAAGTTTGCAGTACAGCCAGGCATCTGGATGCCAGTCGGTGCAGGGATGAATCGATGACGGATGCTTTCATTCGAACCGTTGTTGTGACGTACAAATTGAGCTGTATCATGCACGTTCGACACGGGTCAGCTAGTTCAGCAGGAACACCAAGCACTGACCACAAACCGACCTTGGGAAGGCATAATCCAGTCCGCCATTGTCACGTGTAAACCATAAATATACGTACAGATGATAACCCAGATGATAAGCAAGATGAGGAAGAGAAGGGCTGTAAACATGATACACTTAGCAAGATCGGAAAGGCCATCATCTCCGCAGGTATTCTGGGGGGCCCCGTCTGTGAATCCGTCCTTAAAATTGGATATGGCGAAATGCCGATGTGGGCTAGTAATTCGCAAGGTCACCTTGTTCACCTCATTCGGTAGTACCCTTGCCCAGGACGATCATCAATACTGTATAAGTACTGGAAACCGGCCGTGGCTAACGGCGGAAAGACTGTAACTAAGACGGGCGGGCGACCAGAACTTAGACTGGCATGCTCCATGGAGAGACTACGATGTACGAGCACAAGATGAACTACTCTGTATCTACAAATTTAAACGCGCGGCGGTATGTACAAGTACGTGACAGGATGCAGGATGCCAGTGGGGCTGACGGTTACAATCTGGCAATAGTCATCGCAATTCGCAAACTCAGTTACAAGAACAAGACGCCTTCATTGACCGAGAGCTATGACAGGTAAATGATCATGTGTACATCTGGAAACGGACTGCGTGAGTATTAATATGCTCTGGTCTGCAATGGCAGGATGGCACCTGCAATGTTCCCTGATCAGCAATGTTCCCTGCCCAGCATCCTCGCTCAAGCGCTCATGCTCACCGGTGACGTAGTGCGCTTCCTTGGAGACGAGACAGGACACCACACCCGCCACGTCCTCTGGCTTCCCAAGGTAATCTATCGCACACCTATCCGCCATCTTGACAATGTGCCACCACCCATGTTCCTATGTCAATGCTCAGTCACGATCGCGACACCCAAAGAACTCATCGGTGTGAGGTGTAAGGGAAGGATATGAAGATGGGATATGACAGAGGTGTGTATACACAACGTGGTTACCAGTATTTGAGACGGGTTTTAATGTTGGACAACGGAATCTGGATCAGTCCAGAGCGCTCCAGGCCTGCTCTAGATTTCTCTCCTGGATTCCGTCTTGTCCAACGTTTAAGGAGGTCTTAGACCTTGCTAACCGCATTGTGACAATCATGATATGTATGGTTATCTGACGAAGTTTAACGAGGTCAGCTTAAATGCCATAAATGGGTTTCTGGAAAATACTGTTGCCCCCGTTCTAGCCTCCCCGCCCCAACGCAATTCCATTTATTGGCCGGATGTCTTTGAATCCCCGTCCGATCACGAACCGCCATGTGGCGTGCCTCGTGTCCCTTCCCTCTGCCCATCATTAAATCACGCAGGCACCTATCCTTCCCAATGCTCACATCCCAAGGCATCGCAATCGGTGTACCGCATCCGCGGAGATTGTTCAAGGCCGTCGTCGTAGAGGTCTTTGCCGCCGTGCAGGTCGCCCTCAAGCGGGCTTATTTTCGTCTGAGTGTAATCGCATACAGAGTCGTTGACTCTCTCGAAACGTTTCTGATGAGCCCAATTTCCACCGCGGAAAATGCGAGGGAGAAAAGGAGGAGGATGGCTGGCCAGCCTGCTGCAGAATCAACAATGATAGGGGTGCGCCTGATAAAGTTGGTCGCCTGGCCGTACGCGGCTGTGGACTTTGGTCCGAGTCAATGATGAAGTTACAGTGTTACACGTACCGGAGGGTCCAAACACAACGGAAGTATTCGGAGTTGCTTCGGATGTGTTTAAACTTAAGGCGCACACCGTGCAGCCTCCAGTGTGTGTTTTCTTGTACGTAGCTCATGATCAGAGTCGTCATACAGCAAATGAGAGCTGTGGCGCAGGGCGGTGCTCGGTTCCTGATAAGGCATACTTATGTGTAAAGTTACTCTCATCACCGTCCAGGCTAGTACATCCGAACATTAGTAACAATGTGCTTGTGGCCCGGCCCTTCTCACAAGTTCCATGCAGATGCTCTTGTTGGTATGCCAGGCGCCAGCGTACATATCGAGATGGCAAAGCTCGTGTAGGAGAACTACTCGCACCGGATTCGCCACATACTAGGCGACCGCCGTGCTTCCTCTCTTTCCCCAGCCTATCTACGCACTGAGCTTCAGTCAACGTAGCATCTCAATGCCAGTCATCCCGTAAGGGTATCCTTCCAGTCTCTGTCCATTCTAACAACGAAATCCCAGATCTGTGGACGCACATGTCGACATCCCCTTCCGCGCCCATCACTGGCATGCACGCCAGTCCGTTAGTACATCCTCTTCGAGCACTAGCTTGACCCCGATTATCATCCCCATTGTCATATCCGTCTTGATTTTGATTGTATCGATTGTTTGGCGTTGCGCGAAGACAGCACAGGTACGTGTCTCGTTTCGTTCTGGGTACCTGCAGTGTTCAACAGCCATGAAATTAATTCATACAGCACTCGTCCCATGTGGCGCCGAGTCTGGTGGTGGAAGCACCTCCAGGGTCACGACGCGGGCCTGTTATCGCAGAAATTTTAGCCAATAGCCAAGCTGGTGCGGCTGCACAAGATGAAGGGAGCCCCGACACGCACGCGACCATGTCGAGATCCGCACCTATCGATTGTAAGCGTTTCCACGGTTCGTTTATCCCGGGGGGTGACATGTTATGTCGTAGCACAAGACCCGCCAGGATCGATAGACGAACCCTCCCAGCCTACACAAACGAATGGTCCACTCTCTGTAAACGAGGACGATGGGGGATCTCGGGCGTCTCTGGATGCAGGCGTGTCCCAGGCGTATGAGCGCCCGAGGGCGGTCATCATACATCAAGATGCCGGTCATGTGCCACAGGTTGACGAAGCCGAACCCATCGAATTGCC
The DNA here is from genome assembly GCA_038092875.1 of Lanmaoa pseudosensibilis. Classification (NCBI taxonomy): domain Eukaryota; kingdom Fungi; phylum Basidiomycota; class Agaricomycetes; order Boletales; family Boletaceae; genus Lanmaoa; species Lanmaoa pseudosensibilis. Next base: position 31,126 of record JBBPRF010000304.1, read on the forward strand.
TCCCCCTTACGCGTCGATACCACTGGCATGAAGGCGTGCACTTTTCTATCTTTTATGCATCCCAGCTTTTTTGTCTTGTAGCATGATGAAGAGTTTGCAATGAAATACCCACTACCGATGGAGCACCTCCATCCCAACGCCGAGTCACTAGTCATTGGAAAATGGTAAGCTGGTAAACGTTGCAGGGATCTTCAGTCGCCTGTCCTGTGATTTGGGCATGTCTGGTACGTCAACTGAACTACGTACACCGAGAAAGTATAGTCTCGCGTATGCAGACCAAAGGGTGGAAGGATATGTAGTTGTTTCGAATCTTCTTATACGGTGGTCTCCCCAGTCCACCTTTGGGCAGACTTGTATATTTCAATGACTTCTTGGCGGTCCACCTGTATGCATTACTCGGATCGCTTATACTGTATACTTATACTGAGTATTATGTGACCGAAACCCGCCGTTCAGCCAACGAGAAACGGACTTACCGTTAGGTACCGGA
>JBBPRF010000305.1:0-28891 GCA_038092875.1 Lanmaoa pseudosensibilis
GCCCAGTAAGTCCTTGTATCCTGTGGTCGGCTACAGCATGTGTCACCCCATGAAAACATCGTGACTGACCTCGTGGTGGCCCTCTTTTAAAGACCATCTCAAAGTGCCACAGGGTTGTCGGTGGCTTACAATGAATCTATCCCATAAACCTCCCAACCTCTTCGGTTCCGACTCCGACTCTGAATACGTTCCCAGCACGCTCGACAAGGGCAAACGAAAAGCAGACGGTGTGTCTCGTGCAAATATGGCCGCCACAGAGACTGAGACAGATGACGATTTTAGAGCCTTTGGGAACGAAGGAAGGCGTCTCCCACTACCAAAATTCTTATCGCGTACACCCTCGAATGCAAGATGGCTTTTCTTCAGACTCGGACACCGACTCTGTGTTTGGATCTGACACTGCGTCGACGCCTTCTCCGTCGATATCTATCGACGCACGCCCCATCACGGACGAAGTTACCTCCGATGGAGGCGAAAGTCTGTACCAATCCGTCAACGAAGAAAACTCATCAGATAATCAGGTGTGTTCATTTACAACCCACTGACTGCGATCTCGAGTCCGATCGTGGATATGTAGATGGATATAGATGCTCCGCCTCTCCAACGCGATGAATTGGACTTGGCCTATTCCATCAAAGGGATGTATCGCATCCTGGACCTCATCTCAGAGCAGGGTAGTGGTGGTCTCGGTGAGTTCAAACCGGCATGCTTGTTTCCATTATTTATCCGGTATCAGTTGATAAGATCATCATATCGCAAAACTCGCTCGAGGCATTCATAAATAGTGTTTGCCCGGGTGCATACGTATCAATGACCAGAGTCAACTTCAAGGCTCTCGACAAGTATGTTATCAAACCTGTCGGTGTCTACGGGAGCAAAGAGGAAATTGTCCGATTCCTATTGCAGCTCGACGCCATTGATGATACCATGTATGTCATCCAGTTGGGATCATTCATCCTCTGTAATATTGACACACCGTTTTGACAGTGCGGCACAGCTTCTTGTCGATTCCGATACGCATATACGCACGCAACCGGCCCTCCGTTCAGGCTTATACATCATCACAACACCAGAGCAAATCGGGGGCTCACATCAAGTATTTGTTCTATACTGGCCCGAGCAAACAACTTGGGACGACTCTGCGGCGTCTTCCGTTCGTCGCAATCGCATCACATTCATGAGGTTCGTTTATATTGACACCACCTGAGTTTGACAAGTTCAAATTCCATCGTTCAAAGGTACTTGACGAAGATGTGCGATCAAGTCGTGTCTCTGATCTCGCCCGAGCACGCGCAAACTATCCTTTGGAGTGAAGGCGACGATGAAGACGATACCGATATGCTCGAAGTCGACCACGACGAATCTGATCGAATGTTCACATTCGAAGTCGCACAGACCAACGAACAGGAAGAGTCTGTGACTATCCGCGAGGGCTTCAAGGTCAGTTCATCCCGGTTTATGCATTGGCATCGTCTCGACCAACAAAGTTGGGATTTTCCAGGCTGTTTCGCGGGCGATTGCATTTCCAGAAGCACCCACCGAAGATCCGGATCCGACGAAACCTGCGCCGATCGCACCATTTTTACTTTTTGGTGAGACGACGCAAGGATTCATGACGGTAGAACATCGAGAGGCGAGCGTCGTGCGGGACAACTTCAAATCACGTTCGATAGAAACGATGCAACTCGAAGCACTCTTGTGAGTAAGCCTCTCTTTTCATGGGAATCGCGCTCTCACAGCTTGTGGGTCAATAGAACATCTGACCGTCTCTGCCTGAACGAAAAGTTGGATGACGAGGCCTTGAGAATCTTGGTTGACTCCGGACTTCGGAAGCGGTTTCTGGAGCCATGCAGGCAGTGGAAAGGTGAATCCAATGCCGTTCGAAGCATGTCCGAATCGCGCGCCAGGACGGAAATTTCAAATGTGTCAACGAGATTGGAAACGGAGCAACCCGCGCTCCAAAGGTCGTTGTTCGAGGCGATTCTAGATGAAGTGTTACAGTTGTATCCGTGAGTTTGGCGAATTTTACCTTGCACTGTTCGTATACTCATTCCGGGAAATGTTAGATGCTTTGATCGGGGGACATTTGTTTATCCTGTGGAAGGAGACAAGTCTGTGGATAATCCAGGTGTGTGCTGGTGTGCGTCGAGGATTGAAATCGATACATGCTGATCCATGTCACTTCAGAATCTCTCTCCAAGTTCCTGATGCTCTATCCGAAAGCAAATGACAAAGTCACCCAGTCGCTAAGCAAAGACTTTGAGAAAATCACCGACCATGAATTTCGAATTGCCAAGGACCGGATAGGTCTGTTCAAGGAATTGGTTCCGCTTCTCAAAAAGGAACGTGTGAAGCTGGATAAGCAGATAGTCATCTTGGAGGCTGTATTAAGGGGGAGCATGGAGCAGACCAAGGCGAATGTAAGCAAGAGTAGCGGGGCTGGTGGCGGTGCCAACAGGCAGACCAACACGAAGACGAGTTTGACTCAACCAACGACATGGAGGTCGGGTATTGCGTCGGCACTGAAGACGTGGTCGTCGGGAGGGGACGAAGTGGACAGTGCTGTGGATGCTCTCATTCGCCGCGCGACAGATGCGGCAACCCAGATCTCCGACAGTCGGATTTTGAGTCAGTTGGAGCAGGACGTGGAGCAGTATGCACCGCGTATTCCGCAATTCAAGGAACTGGCGGACAAGGCAAAAAACAAGGCATTTAATCATTTGGAGGTTACCATCACGAGGACGTTAAAGAGGCTCACGCCGACAATAAACAGGATACAAGAGGATGAATGTGCGGAGCGGATCAAGCGGGAGCATACGAAGAGAGCGGAAGAAGATTTGGACAAGATGAGAGTGAAACTGATCAAGCATTTGAATAATTTGTCGACACAGACCCCATGCTCGTGCGTCTCCAGGCCATTCTCAATGGATGATTGTGACTCAAGACTGATGCTCACGTTCGTAGACATACATTGTCCATCGACAACGCAGAGGAGGTTCGAAAAGATCGGTATTATGGTGAGCGATAGCGTCGTTTACCTCCCCCGCAGGTGGTGTTTAACTATGTGATAGGTTTCTCTTATTCAACCTCGTATCGGATCTCGGGTTCGCGAGCGTCGCAACAAGACCCAATGGCAATCTACACAGTCCATTTGATGAACCTGACAACAGAAGATCAGCACGAGTTGCAAATGAATCCGAGGGCGATCCCTTCACCGCGGTTCAAGTTCAATCACAAGTTCACATTACCATTGGGTCATTCCGTGGTGTGCGTCTCTGTTCCATTCACTTGACTCCTCTATAACATGAGTTGAACCCTGTCTTTATTTCGAGCAGACGAGCGCAATTGCTTGAAGGAGAGAAACTTTTGTTGGTCGTCGCCGATCGTGCGGGGAACTTGAGTGTCTATCTCGAACGACTGGCGGGCATGGATGGCGCGATTTCACGTGGCCGCGGAAAGCCACTCAATCGCGAAAAGATTGGACAGGAGTTTCTGTTGGCGTACGATGAGTCGAAGAAGATGTTAGCAGTTGTGTCATCAGATAAGGTACGTGTTCGCTTACGTTACCACGGCTGTGATGTTGATGTCTCGTTCGTTCGTAGCTCCTACTGCACATTTTCGTGTTCGACGACGCACGTGGATTCCAGGCTTCGGGAAGCGCAATCAACTTGAATCAGTGGTACACCGAGGTGGTGTCTATTCGTCATGCATGCTTTGTGAGCGGGAGCGAAGAATTGGTGCTCGTCGATTCACACTTGCAAGCGAGGGTGTTTTCTCTGGTGACGCTTCAGTTTCGGTGCGTCTGATCTTGTTTCCTTTATTCTACGTTGTTATCGCTGATGAGGGATGGTGATGACTAGACCTGCCACACTCCAGCTCAACCAGGTGCCTTATAGTGTGAGCTCCACGCCCGATGGTGCCTGTCTCCTGGTCGCACAAGCCCAGGGGAGTGACTTGGCAGTGACCGCGTATCACTGGAGTACCCTTGGATCCACGGAGGGAACCCTGCTCGACTTAGTCCCGCTCACCGTCGAGAACGGTCCTGTCGTCACGTCACTGATCAGCCGAACGGCGGTGCATGTCGTCGTGCTGGACTTCAAGGCCCACGCATGCCGATCGTATGCGTTGGACATTACTCGAAAAGTGACCGAGTTTACCTTCAAGGAAAAGGGCGCACGGGGTTCTTCTGCACGACATGGGGCAGGCGGAAATTCATCCGCACACAACTGCCTCATCGACTGTCACGCTGATGTCTGGACCCGTTTTCCTGTCTTGCCCGCCGTGCAGCGCGAAACGATCTCCTCTTCAAGTCTTCGGAGCGTACGGACGCTCGTATTCGTGACGGATCGTGATTACCCGCGCTACGCGCCACATTTTACGGAGATGATGCTCGCGTTTGAGAGGGCGACTAAGAAGCCGACGGGGGATATGCTCAAGTCCATTCAGGTCTCAGCTGCGTCGTTTTCTGTCTTTGCTTCTGAGTTATGTGGGGAGCGCCAGAACTCGGTCCGGGGTCGTGCTTGGAACGTCTCAGCTTACCGTGCAGGCGAATGGGTCGTCGATTTCCTCTGCTTGATTCCGATACACCTCGCGCTGGCGAAGGAGAATCGATTCGTGCCGCTCAAAGATGGGGTATATTCACCTGAGCTGGAGAGGTCGTTGTTGGGCGCGGACGTGAACCGCATTGTGGATAGTCTCTCGTTCGGATGGTATGAGTCGTTATTCCAGTCGTATATGGCGTCCAAGGTATGTATCGTCGCTGCCGTTCGTGCAAAAGTTCGCTTGCTTATGATGCCGATGAAAGCCCGTCAAGGTGGTGTCCTCTATGGGTGAACAGTCAGTTGGGAAGAGTTTCGCGTTGAACCATCTCGTCGATACTTCGTTTGCTGGATCGGCGATGCGGACGACAGAGGGTGTGTGGATGTCGGTTACGCCAACGAAGGATGCTTTGATCGTTGCGCTCGATTTTGAAGGTCAGTCTCGTATACCCCCTTCCATAGCTCACTCCACCTCATTTTGGCACGCGTCACCTTGGTTGGTAGGTGTACACAGTATTGAAAGGTCTGCTCAAGAGGACACGTTACTCGTTTTGTTCAACACTGCCATTTCAAACTTGGTAAGCAGGATAAAGCCGCGTGGATCGGGAGGTGGTAGAGACGTTGATTATTGACGTTACATGTTGCAGGTACTGTTCCGCAATAACTTTGCGCTCAGTCGAGATATTACTGGGCTCTTTCAGTCGTTCCAGTCGAGTTCCACAGTGTTGGATCCCAAGGCGAATCCGTCATTATTCCAGTCGACGCTGGTCATCATCATCAAGGCTTGTCTGCTGCGGTTGGCTGTGTTGGAAGGATTTTTTTGAGGTGTGTTTTCTTTTTGACGTAGGACGTCGTCGACTCGGACAAGGCCGAGATCGCAAAAGAGTGGGTGATGGTTATTTGTCACATTTTTTGTCCAGCGTCGCTCATAATAGGTGTTGTTCATTCCCAGATTTTCCCTCAAGTTCCAACGGATCGTGCAAGACGAACAAGAGGCGAATTTCATTTCTCGACTGCATGCCGGGAAGCTGAATATCATTCCATGGTAAGGATCTGGTGGGCTTGCATAATTCCATGATCCACAAAATTTACGACTCGTTGGTCCCTTACACAGGCCAGTCATCGAGTCAAAGGAGTTTTACAAACTATTCCCTTCGGTGAAGCGACGGTTAGATCAGCAGGTGGTCACGCATCGGTCGGCGGGGGAGTTTTTACACTTGATGAAGACGTTAATGGCCAAGTTGAAGGTGAGAGTGATTCCTTGAACAAGAACATCATGGCCCCTGCTGACTTGTGGACGTGTCCAAGGCGAATGACTGGGGTGCTATGTCTCGTAAGAACGCAAGTATCTTTCTTGGCTAGACTATGTGACGAGCTTTGCGTTTAGAAACCATGGCGTCTCATCGTGCACAACTGATTTCGACGCTACTTGCTAATGCGCTTGCCTTTGGATATGCCGAGATCGACCCAGAGCGCGAGCCTCTGAAGGTGAACCTGCGTCTATGATCTACTCCCTGTGCTGATCACGACACTGACTTTGTTGGCGTAGAATCTGGATACGGATATACCGGTCGACATGCCAGATACACCCTACCAACTCTTCATTGGCGGTGGCGGCGATCAATCTGTGACCCGCGAACGCATGCTGACGGTCCTTCGGACGGCCTGGGAGGACCATCCATCCCGCCAATACACACCCGAAGACGAATGGATCGCAGGTTTGATCCAGCATCTCGAGACGATCGTGAACCTGCGGATCGCCCACGTACGCGAATGGCTAGACCAGAACCTGTCGCGATTCCAGGCAGTGGGTGGCAGTGGTCAGAGCCACGCGCGGATCGATGAGTTGAAGCGTCACTTTGAGAATTCGATCGTGGACTTGAGGGGTAGCGTCCAGCTCTGTGGGTTGACGTGTGCGGGGTGCCAGCTGCGCTGTGTACAGAGTCGGGCGCACGAGGGTGCGCATGACTGTCAGTCTGACCATGTGTGCGTGCATGAGTGTGATTTCTGTTTGGCGCTCGAGTCGGCGGAGCACCGGCCGTGTACGATGAGGTGAGTGATGTCCGGATTGCGATGTCGTGTGTCTCGTGTTGAGTACGTTGCGATAGTGCGGGTCACGCAGGGAAACACATGTATGTGTTCGTTACTTTGGCTGAGCGCGCAGTGCCACACATTTCTTTGTAGATGCGTTGCGAACCAACATCTGTGCGGGAAACCATGCAGGTTTTCTGGAAGGCAAGGGTGTTTGGACGTGTGCGCAAATGTATGTCCTTTCGTTTGAGGTATCGATTTGACGTTAATAGAAAAAAAGGTCATTGATCATTCCGACGAGGAACATCTCTGTGCAGCACCCGTCCACGCATGTGGGAAGGTGAGTCATCGCTGACTGCTTTGAATCTTTGTGCATGTTCCCTCTGAAACGCTACGCCCTTTCTAGCCATGTGATCTGTCCGACATTCAACTGGTTGACGGGAGCTTATATTCGTGTCCTGGAACATGCAGAATTCCAAGGTGATTTCCTTTCTTCTGGAAACATCACTAATTTGCGAGTGCTCATGCACTTTTAAAGCGACATCGATCACCCCCTCCATCAATGTGATGCTCGATTATGTTCTATACAGTGCCAGTTGTGCAAACGCCTGTGTGCAGACCAAGACCACTTGCATGGTCTTGACTCCAGCGCGATCCATTTATGCGGGTGCGTATGATACTGAAGCGGCTGTAACATTTGTCCCTCATGTTGAACTATAGACAAGAACACTTATGTACTGCTGTTTGTGCCGCTCCAGGTATATGCGAAATCGAAACGGCACCGCACTCTATTGAGGCGACATTCACGGGCAGAAACGAAACGTTCCAATATACCAAGGTATGTTGTCCGATCTCGAACATCCGCTCTGATACCGATCCTTCTTGCAGTATTCTCAGGGTTCGTCTGAGTTCTTGGATCCCTTCTTACATAGATCTGACGATGACCCGGCACGACAGTTGCGAAACGCTTGAAATGCATTAAACCGATCCCGCCGGGCGCTACGAACCACAAGGGACCTCATAACCACAGCCTGGACAAGAAAGTCGTTCATTTTTGCCAAGCGAGGTACGGTTGTCGAATGTTCTGTACCTACTTCTTTCCCTCACAGTCTTCTAGATGCGACAACTGCAGTTACTTTTGTACATTACCTCTTGGTAAGTTATATGCTTGGATCCGGGATTCTATCACGCGCTAATGACTCGCTCAAAGGTCATCCACAACAAGAGCACGAGACGCGCCACGGCTCCATGTCGCGTACCCGCTGGACCGTGGATGGGCCGGACGATGTACCGCTAGAAATCGAAGGCCGTAAGTTCTCCACCAATGACGAAGGTGCACCTATGATGTGTAACCTCGTTTGCTCGGCAATGGGGCGGCACGTCCACATTGACTATTGTCGCGCGGACGACGAGGCAGCGTGTACTGGCAACGAGGAGCTGCAGCACCTGACGAGGAAGATCCAGCCTGATCCCGATCGAGCAAAGGACGTGCTCACGCATGGCCTGTTCTGGAAGCGGGGCGGTGAGTGAGATTTGAACACGTTTGCGTTGGCTGATCGTCCTTGGACAGGTTTCAAGGACCCATACTCGAGAGAAGAGCAAGCTAACTTTGGGAAATGGTATGTTTTCGTTTCCATTTTTCTTTTCGGGATGATCGATGGTTGACACGTTGATAGTGACGCCATGTGTGGAGGTATGCGAGTCTCCCAGGTCGTTTTGCAACCCGTGGTCTTCTCACGAACATAATTGATAGGTCCCGAACACACGGCTGCTGGCGGAGGTGCAGCTATACCTTCTTACTGCATCTTGCCCCTTTTCCATGCGCCGTTGAACCCCAACACCGCTCTCGCGGGGCTAGGTTACATCTCACAGGACGGGCATCAATTCCCATGCAGAAACCCGGTTGTGATGCAACAAGCCTTCCATGTGTGAGTCCGTCCATCTGCATGTATGGTCCGAGGGATTGATTTGATTCGGTTTTAACAGGATCTTTGTCGCTGATCAGTACGTTCCGTCCAGTCTCGTCTAGGGTAGATTACTCATCATTATGCTCATATGAATAGCTCCGGTTCGATGAGTTTGGGTGATCGAAAGCCACTCCCTAATACGCCAGCGACCCCTCGAATCAGTGCTCGCTCAAACAATAGATATGGCGCTGTGCTTTCGTCACTGCATAGTTTCTGGACAGCACGTGCAGCAGCAATTGCGAGTTCGAATGCTGCGCGACGGGACGCATACAGCGTGGTCTTGTTTGACCATCGTGTCGCAACCCCGATTGTGAATGATTTTGCGAGCCCACCAGATCAGTTGTTGGACGCTCTCCTTGGTTTTAATACGGATGGCGGCACAAACTTTAGTCTCGCGATTGGACAAGCGCAAACGATCATGGAGCAAAGCTGGAGCACGGAAAGGTAAACATCATGTCTTTGTTCACTCCCTTCCTTTGAACAGCAGAAACCCCCGCTGGTACAGATCCCCGGTCATTATTTTCCTTTCCGATGGTGAATGTAGTATCGGAGACGACGTCATGCAAGATTTGTGCCGCACGGCCATCCGACTTGGGTAAAGCGTTGTCATTCGCACACTACACGTCGTTGAGCTGACGGGCGATCTCTTACGAACACAGAAAAGCGGTGTCGTTCCATGCTGTGTCGTTTGGTCCGGATGGTTCTTCGATGTATCTGCGTCGCATGGCCGACATTGCGCGCGATGCACAGAACAATGCGCCGAGGGATCCACTGGCACCGGCTGCTGCGACTATCCTCTCATCGTATACGCAAGCGCTCGATACGGTGCGTATCCATGTCTCGTGGTTCCTAGGCTTACAAGCTTACTAACCAATTTTCGGTTTGCACTATGCTAGGTCCAACTTGCGGAGACATTCCTGGGTATTGCAGAGTCATTGCGAAAGCCCAGAGGGGCATTGATGCATTGAGGTCGATCATGTTTGTCGTGTTTTGGCGTTATGTTTGTGACTTGTACGTCTGGTACGGTCTGGTCACCAGACTAGTCTGACTGTTGTATGTACTGGTAAGATGCTTATGCTTGGCGGGGGTGTTCCGAATGTACAATGAAATACAAAGCAACTTTTTGTTGAATGAAACAAGGCACGATCTGCAAGTTATCTACGTTTCTCATCGACGGAGGGATTCCACAGCGGTTATTCAACCCTTGTGATGTGCACGTACGTGAAACAGGCTCATACCGAGTTGTTCGTGGCTTTCATTTATGTAACTTTGATCATATCAGCGGCCTGATACAATCAAAATAACATAAGTGGCTGTACTATCAACGGGGCTGTTCTTGAGCCTGAGGATGAAGTTCTGACTGTACAGAGCTGAGGGGGGGGTTATCACACAATACCCGCGGTATACCTGTGACATTCCCTAAGATTCAGCGCCGTGTGCGCCGTGCGATATAAAGAGCCAACATTGAATGAGTCGAGCTGTACCAGAGCAGTTAGACTGGGTGGCGTGATCAATAGCTCCGACTTTAAGTCATCGAAGTCAATGGGTTGAAAATAGAAGGGTCCTATCTTTGATGTTATCTCCTGATCAGCACTCCTTCTACGCTCACAGAACGGGGTACTCACAACGAGGAAGAGGTGGTGTAAAACTAGGAAAAGCAGTGATTGGTACTTAGAACAGCGTAGGAGGCGCGTTTAAATAAAACACAGAATGATCACCGAGTTCAATACGGAATGGAATGGAACAAACAAGAGGGAAACACCAGGAGCTGAGACTGGCCATTCGGTCCGACGGGTATGTGACATGGACCGATGGCCCGTTCTCGTACTCTTGTTGTAGATGGCCTTTCAGCGAGTTGTTAGCACGCGGCAGAATCCAAGGTCCGTGGTTGCGACTTACATACTAACAGGTAACGTGGAACTCGAGAACGTGAAATCTGGCGCTAAATTACCCACCATACACACCGACCTCGAAAGCCGTGCCCCCGGTAGTCCTCCTAACCAAAGGAACCTAGACGGATAGATGAACAATGGCCAAGCGATGTATGTGACGGTCAAAGCCCGCGCAGGACTCTGTCGAAGAAGACTTTCGTGAGATGGTGACTGAGACCCTGTCCTGCCTGCACGTGTCGTGTAAACAGTAAATTTGCGCTGGTCGAGAGAATAGATAGACCATATCTATCCGAATCTTCCACAACTTCTTGTCCTTGGGCATCAGTCGACTGCGCCGTCAAGTCGTCGATTCGCTGGAGATGTAGATACTCAGGACACCCCGTGGTGATGGCGTTAGGGGCGTCCGCTTCTCGCTCCGAAGGAGGACCGCTAGGATAAACGTCAAGTTCATTTCCGTCACCGCCGGGGTGATGCATTTCTCTTGTAGTTGTCTACAGTGTGTGCCCGAACGGGGGCCGCATGTCCGCTTGATGACCAATTGGGGTAGCGTCAGTCGTTCCGATGCGACCCATTTCTCCAGAGCTCGGGATCGGCTTTCTCGCCGGCGTAAGCTCTGCCTCTCGAGCGAGTGCTGACAGGTGCTGGAAGTTTGGACATACTCGATCTTGGGCCGAACCAAGGATAGGCTATGACCGGGATGAACCACACGTTGCGGTTCACTCGGTAATAGTGCTTCAAGGCCATTCCAAGGAGGAGGAGAAGGAATCCCCATACTACGATAAGTTCAGAAACAGGTAGAAACTATAGACGAGCCACTTGCCCAGGATGACGTTTAATAGCGAGAATGCCTCGAGAACGCGATACTGTGCTTGATAGGTTTCCATAGAGACTAAAATGTGTGATTGGCGCTTCCATGGTATCAAAAGGGATGCCAGAGACGTACATCCAGCTACATCTACGGACGAGCACTCAACATCCGCATTCTTCGAGTCAGAGCTGGTCAGAAATGCACCAAGGGCTACGTCTACTTGAGCACACAATACGACAAGACGCCATCGAGACGTACCAAGCCAGAAAGTTCCCAATAAACCTAAACATCCTAGATCTATTCTAGTGGAAATGAGGTTGCGGTTGCGAAGAGCGCTGCAGATAAGATTGAAGGAAATCAATATGTGCACAAATGTGACTTGCAAGGTGGACGTGTTGTTTGAGAGGGAATGAGTGGTGAACTGCGTTTAAACGAACGCTCGCGAAGCGCGGAATGCATCGGCCGCGCTCCTCATCCCTCGCCGATAGTAGTATCGTTGTCCGCGGCGTCAGCAAGTCGTCGGTGTGGCGATAGGGACGACGCACGCGCTAGAGGGGACCCAGGAGAACCCGCATGTTGAGTTGGACGGAGTTTGAACTGCTTTTTGTCCTTCGCGAACGCCATCGTCCTGGACGAACACTATTCATTCTGTGCTCATCAGTGTTCTTCCTACGCCGTGCGACGGAAATCCTTGCAAATGAGTCCGTGGAATGACAGGCCAGTGAACGCTTACTGACCCGCAGGACACTGAGCCAGGGAAACATTGCAATCATCTATTCTCCGAACGCTGACCAGCCTGTCCGTCGACGTACCTCGATAGCCCGGCGTGTATGGATTTTTGTTGGCAGACGAGAAGGAGATGAACTGGGAATGGTGTCTCGTAAGACAAGGTTGAAGGCACCGCCTCGCTTCCATCTCAATTCACACTTTCGGTTGTACGTTTTCATACTCGACGGCGCGCGCAAGTTTAAGGCATTTCCATTTGTCATGCATGTTTCCGACTTCGTGAGTCAGAGCGAGGAGGAGGTGCTTGTCTAATTGCAGACGCAGGAAAGAGTGCTATCGTTCCGGCTTCTGGACATCTCTTGTTTCCCATCTTCTGCACCAGTGTCTTGCATGGGATATCTAGGCCTGTCGCATCTCGGATCAACCAAGTACCCTATAGGTTGAGCCCGACGCGGCAGACTTATGGAGAAAATACGACTCTACGTAACTGTCTCATCGATTGTCACGTCGAATTGCGAGTCCATTCCCTAGTCTTGCCCATGGATCTGGTCAAGTCTCTGGAGCGCATGGGTGCTCGTGTTCGTGGTTCGTGGCAGATCCTCACTGCAGCAGTATGCGCAGCATTTCGTTCGAGAGAGCGAGGGATATTCTCAAGTCCGTTAAGGTCTCGGCCCCTTCGTTGGGTATCTTTTGTGTGGGGGTGGGAAACACCCGACCTCGACCTGGGGCCGTGCATGGGGCGTCTCCCATACAAGTATTTGTGCGGAAACACATGCAAGTTCTCCGGACACGGATGGTTGGTTGTGTGCGCAGAGGTATGCACTTTTTTTCGTGGGATATCGAGTCGACTGACGCCAAACAGGTAATTGATCACCCCGATGACCAGCATCTCTGCGCGGATCTTGCACGCTTGCGGGAAGGCAAGGGAGGCTTACTCCTTCAGCCTTTGTGTACACACATTCTGAATGGCTGCTCTCTTTCTCGCTACGTGATTCCTTCGACATATCACTTTCGGGACTATATATTCACGTCCTGAGACGGATGAATCCAAGGTTGTTTCTTCACTTGCAGTAATGTTTTCATTTCGGCCACTCACGCACATTTGAAGTGACGTCGATCGTGTCTTCCGTCAAGCGATGCCAGACTCTGTTCTATTCAGTGCCACCGCACACGTCTGTGTCAAGAATAAGACCACATGATCGAAGCGGTGCCTCCTTCCGTTGAGGCGACGCTCACGGATTCCAACGAAACATTCCAGCACGCTACCTAAACTCTACACCGATCCTTCTTCCAGTACTCTCAGGGTTCTTCCGAGGTCTTGTACGACTCACCACCTTAATGATGACCTGTCATTGTAGTTGCGAAACGCTTCAAAAGCCGACCCTGCCTCAGTACGAAAAATGAGCGGAACACGATTCGGGTACATTGATTCATGGATTGATGATTCGCGTGATGGCAACAGAGAGGCACCCTGGTGTACCCTAGCTCCTGCCTGCCCTCCGCGACGTTGTGGTCGTGATGCTCACCCACTTGCTCCGGGGTGATGGTAGGTAGCATTTGGCTGTATCGTATACACTGTAGTAGTAGTCTCCGGGAATGCGAACAACGTGCTGATTTCTACAACAGCGAGGTGTGATTCTTTAAAATGTTTCCAGTACAGAACAAAATTATGCCCGCAGATAAGACGCTCCGTCGAGACGATTTCTACATTGTTCTGCGTTTATTCGAAAATACATATAGTTCAGAAGACAAGACATTTGCATAGGTAAAATAGATATCCGTGTCATCATTCAAAGTACCACCGTCTTCTACCATCCATCACTGATCGAGCGTTAGGGCTCATACCCAACTTCAACTCGCTCAAGCCTGACGGCCATTATCTCCCAATGGTTCAAGTCGAATCCCCTCGGATTCGTCCTCGTCCCCCTCCACAATCTGGCCCTGCTCCGGGACGTCCGCGAATGCAATCGCAGACACTGCCGCGTTTTGAATGGCAATGGCTTGCGAAACCACACCAAATCCACTGTCAATGCCTTGATAGCCGCGATGACAGTCGCGATCATACAGCTCTCGCACGCTGATGATGAATCGAGGCATCATGGAGCACATGATGCTCCAACAAATTGCATTCAGGAAGAGCATCGAAGTGTTGCTTATGGCAGTAGACGAGCCTTGGAGTAAAGTAGTGACATTTACAAGTGTGTTCCTAGAAGTTCAAGGGAAAACATCGCCATGATTAGTTTTTGTACGAGTATTCGAGAGTAAGATGAGCAGGAGAACATGATGGTGACGAATGGAAATGAAAGAGAGGAAGAAAACTAAACATACACGAGGAAATAAATAATTCCATCTCTGGCGAGTTGTTGCATGTACCGGTTAGGCTGCCACTGCTTGGTCGCTTTGTACATGTCAACTGACTGCTTCAGGGTTTGGACGACGGCGAGAACTAAAAGTATAGCACCGAGAACGAATCGGGGGAGTGTACCATACACCTGAAGCAGGGATGCAACATTGTTCAGAGAGTCACTGCAAACAGAGACATCAATAATTCGGGCAATTGTAACTGCAGATAAAGGTGGCATGCAATGAAGCACCACCTGTGTGAGGTTGTAGTGGCATATGCAGTTTACTTCGAGACATACCTGAAAGGTGAGTGTTGGGATTATCATATATAGCCAGCAAAACAAAGCAAATGACGACCTGTAGCATGTACAGGAACAGGAGGGCCCAGAGGATCCTTTTCGATCGATTCCACATTGCATAAACTCGCAGGATCATGACCACTGTAATTGAAATCACAGTCAGGGGAAATGGAATCAAGGGGTGCAGTAACTCACAATCACCAACACAAAGGAATATCAGGAATATGTAGTTAGCCACCATAAAGATTACAGTACCTTTGGAATTCATGTCTCATAGTACTGATATTGCAGATGGCAGCAAATCAAAGTGCTTACACCTATGGAACTGTTACTAATACAGTTTGTGATCTTGATTTAGATGCATACATCTGTCAGAAAATTAATTATAGACAAGGTCAAAAGCAGAGAAACTGACTGTTACAGGGCCAGGAACAAATGTGGTACCATCTGCCATGTGTATCTGATCAAGTCAACTAACCCCCAATTTAAATCTGAACATACTAAGACTGATAAGGCTTGAGCACAGATGCATTGTTAGCTGTATGATTTCATATGCATCAGTGATTGGAGACCTACATGACCCAACAAAGATCAACATAGCGGACCTATGGAATTGTCAATTTGGTAAAGTGTCCCCTGAGGTTTTGTACACACCAGAACAAACATTGTAGAGACCCAGGTCCAGGGTCTGCACTGTGTGGTTGTCAGAGACTCTGTGTTTGCTTGATAACTGTTGCTTCCTTACCCAAATGTAGTCTATCTGTAAACACCATCAGCCAACAGAACCTGTGTTGGGAGTGAGATCACAAGCCTCTCCCGCGAATGTGAGGACTGCAATGGTCATTTCAGTTTGAGAATTATGACGTGCACACTGGCATCACAGAGTTCCTCACAATAATCATATACGACAAAAGTGACCATGATAACTGCATATGCTTATAGGATCAATCATCGACTGAAGGTATGAGTGACCTTACAGGATGTATAGTCATTCATCTGGAGAAACTCCAAAGTAGACTGTGAGTCGGAGGACATGACAGGCGTGATAGGCTGTTGAACAACAAGCGAAGGTCGACTCCGAGAGTCGAGGAGCGGGAGGTTGCCAATGGTTCAGCCTTCTTGGGTTCCCTTGGGAATTATATCTTCTCCCCGGCATGTTAACTATTCGTTTCAAGACGCCTTTGGAACAAAGGACAAGGCACGATCCACCAAAGTATGAAAATTACGCAATACAGGAAGGAGGCGGTCACGGAAGGCAATGTGAGAGCACGTTCGTTTGCGCACAAGGAACAAAGCCGTCTGCAACAGTATACAGCACAGCACGTTTGTAGTCAAGATCGTGGTCTGCATTTAGGATTATGACCATGATCATATCACCTTCCGTGGCAAGTAAGAAGCATCGAGGTTGTAGCGCCAGAGTCCCACACTAAGGCCAATACGGTATTCTGCCAAGTGCTTCTTCCACATTCGTACTTGGCCGGAGGCACAAGCACAGTATATCTTGCCGACTCGCTCCTGCCCATCAATACGTATCCAATTCCAAGCCATCGTTTACGCTCACCTCAATTTGAAGATCAAGGCATTTTTCATCGTAGGATTCACCTGGGGTGATACCCTTATCTGATCCACATCAACCTACCCGTGGATTTAGCATAATGAGTAGTCGGAGAATTTGACGACGAGAATCAGCAGTATCTCCTGACCAATACTTAGCAACGAACTCACCATTAACTACGGCTACCTCAGGTTAGTGAGGGAGCTGCAGAAGTGATGGAGAGAACCACATCTGCCGACGGTGCTGGTGATCCAAACCGTGACCATCAAGAAGTGTGTCACGGCGCTGGGTGGCCCAACACTCATTGGCAATGAACGTAATGCCATAAGATGTGGATAGTGTGCAATCAATGAGCGTGTCAAGCAGGCCGAGCGCCAGACAGACAGCCAAAAGAGGAGGATGTCGTGGTAGTCCCAGTAGATGCATTCCGACATCGATTCGAGAAGGCCCGAGTCGGGATGATGGGTTACCGAGACAATGACCTTGCGCCAAGACCACTGACCGCAATGTCTGCCCTTCCAACTCAGAATGACTCGATACATCCAGCCTCGTCTCTGTCCTTGCCTGCACCTCCCCCATATTCGAATCGAACACGACATCGCTCTCCGCCCCCTCTAGCGGTGGGACGGAGTCTTCAGTGATGTGCGATCAGGTCTGAAGGCGAACACGTCATGCTTTTCAGTGAGGACGCCAAGGCTTGACGTTCACGACTCCGCAATCATAATTTATCCCCTTCCTGTCTGTCTTGGTCACTGCCTTCGCTCAATCCGATACATTGATGCCATCACAGGGTAGTACTCGGCTACCCAGGCAAGGTCCGGAAGACGCCATGGGCGCTTTGCTAAATTTAGTCGACGGCGGTGAGGATGTGGTGTAGTGAAAGAAAAGAAATGGTGAATGTATTCGTACGGTTGTAAATACGCGCAAACGAGGTGAGATACGGAATCACCGTTAGGTTCTCCAACGGCATGTCAATGGAACACGAATCGTGGACTGTCAGAAATAACAGACCAGTGAAGCGATAAAAAAGTGGCATTGGATTCTTGCGGGATGTGCTCACCTGCCACTTACAGGTTCGCAGCCTTATTGATACATCCTTCAGTTCTGTGCAGTTCCCGAGAATTGATTGAACCGAAGGGTGAGACCAAACATGCCGACGAATGGAGGAGATAGTGCGTTGGGACGAATTTCAACGTTCCCTTTTCTTTAGAACAGCAGGTTTAGTTGTACTTACACTGCTCAGCTCCGAATACGAAGCATATATGCGGGTGTTTTGAAACGGATATCTGGGTCGCGTTCCGAAGCATCATAGCCCTCCACCACGAAAGATGAAGATACACCAATGGGGCGCGAGTGTTGGTGGGATGCAACGTATAGATTGTACATAATGTGAAGAGGGCGTAACTGTCTTGTGCATGCAGACGCACGTCACGACGGGATGCGGATGCTACAATCCAGACGACGCTGAAAACCAACGTGAGCGAGAACAAGGATGGGCTAGAGAATGGTGGGGTGACAGGGGAGCTCACGCGTCTGCTTCAACACAACCCGCTTTACCCAGTTGTTGGTGTCCGCAACCCACGCTGCGAGAGGGAACGAACAACCACGATCCTAGCTCCATTTAAATGACCTGGCAATACGGAATGCGGCGGTGAATTCGCAAACATACACACCGACGTCGACAGCTGCGCCTCTGCAAACCCTCCCGGCCAAAGGACCCCCGAGACACATAGACGATGAACAGCCGAGCGACGCCAGCGAGGGTAAAGACACAATGGATTTCTGCTCGAAGATGGGCTCGTGAGAGGGTGAGCGAGATCCAGATCCCCTCCCACCTGCCAAAATCCCGTAAATAGCAAATTTAATTGCGGAGGGTGTAACTTCGCCATGGAACGACCCACAAATAGATCGATTGGTTTCGGGCGATGACCGCTTGTTCTTAGAGTCCGTTGACGGTACAGTTATGTCGTCGATTTGCCCAGGATCAAGGTGCTCGAGACGCCGGAGGAGGCGATCCACGGGAGACGGTTAAGGTCATGGATGAACTTTTCCAAGCGGACGATTTGGGAACGGATGGATTCGGTGGGGGTGGTGTGATTACATTCTCATAAAGTCGGGAGAGGGACGGTGACGGGCATGGCACTGGGGGCGCCTTCCCGCTCGAAGGGAGGACGGCTGAAGATGGATGTATTGTCTAGCTTGAATGGGGAGTGGGGAGTGTAGCGAACAAGGTAAGACGTATTCCAGAAAGTGCTTGTGTATGGCGGAGCCCATCAGGAATTCTCGCCGTCCGTCGCCAATACTGGGATCGCTTCCACGGAGTTGGTATGTTGCGAGTACTGCGATAAGCTATGCGAGTCTGAACCAAATCTCTTGTCAATGTTTCTAGAACGTCTTCGTTAGCGCACACCTCTACCACATCGCCCACCGACATAGGAAGAGGATAGCGTGCAGCAAGCACGCAAGGTCCACTGATAGACCCACAAGGGAGTGTATCTGTGTTCCGCGACACTTCTTGTTCTTGGACATCAGTCGACTGCACCGTCAAGTCATCGATTCGCCTGAGATCTAGATGTTCAAGGTACCAGAGGAGGAGGGTAGGCGTAGCGATGGCGTTTTGAAATTGGGACATCTACTTCAAGCTCAAACGGCTAGAAGTGGAGGTGTCGTCTGAGCAAGTCACGAATGCTTGCGGAGTGTGGAAGACTCACCCGAGCTCGCGCTTCGTCACAGAATGTCGTGGATGTAGAGATACGGACGAAGCACACGCCGGAGGGGTCTTGGGCGTTGTGCGAGTTGGATGTGGCGAAGAAAGACCAGTGTAATGTGGCAACGTCGTTCTTGGGCAAGATTCTTCCAAGCCGCTATAGACAACAGAGAGTGGTCGGAGAACCCACATTGGACAGAGTTTGAACTGCTTTTCGTTGCTGATCGTCGTCCTCGACGAACACTATCCATTCTGCGCGGAATGACAGTCCCGTGCCACCCATTCCATCGTGGATCCAAGTCAGGCCAGTGAACGTTTACTGACCCGCAGAACATTGAGCCAGGGAAACATTCCAATCACCTACTCTCCAAATACTGATCAGCCTGTCGGTACCGGGTACCTCGATAGCCCGGCGTGTATGGATAGTGCTGTTGAGCGTGGTTGCGGGAATTCCCTCGACTACGAAAGGCTTTGGCAACAATTTTTGTTGACAGACGAGAAGGAGACGAACCGGGGATGGTTATCTCGTAAGACAAAGCATCGCATCGCTTCCGTCTCAGTTCACGCTTTCGGTTGCACGTTTTCATACTCGACGGCGCACGCAAGTTTCAGGCATTTCCATTTCTCATGCAAGCGTTGTGAGTCTGAGTGAGGAGTTGGTGCCTGTCTAATTGCAGGCGTAGGCGAGAATGTTTTCTTCGGTACTGCTTCAGTTCCGGTGTGTCTACTCTTCTTTCCTTTCGTCTGCGTGAATGTCGCTGTTGATGGGTGAGAATGTCTAGCTAGGCCTATCATACTCCAGCTCAACCGGGTACCCTACGGGATAAGCCAGACGTCATATTGTGTTTGTCTGCTGGGTACACAAGTATAGGGGAGTAACTGGGGTTCTTCCGCACAACCCAAGTGGTGGTAGGCTCACGGGGGGATACGACTGCCTACAATCGTCTCATCGACTCTTACGTCGAGTTCTGGATCCGTTTCCTGGCCTTTGCCGCGGTTCTGCACGAAACGATCTCGTCAAGTCTCCGCCGTGCGTGTGGACGCTCGTGTTCGTGGCGGATCATGATTATCAGTGGTATGCGCCGCATTTTATGGAGAACATCCATGCGTTTGAGAGGGCGGGGGATATTCTCGAGTCTGTCAAGGTCTCTACCGCTTCGTTTGCCGTCTTTGCTGCTTAGCTGTGTGGCGGCAGGAAGCACCCAACCTCGATACCGGGGCCGTGCACAGCGGAACATCTCACATGTCCTGGTACGGCCGAATTCAAGGTGGTTTCCTCTCTTGCAGTATATCTCGATTTCGTGCATTCACGCACGCTTGAAGCGACGTCGATCGTGTCTTCCATCAACGCGATGCCCGAGGCTGTTCTATGTCGTTCCACTGCAAACGTCTGTGTCAAGAACAAGACTACGTGCGTGGTCTCTACTCTAACGCGATAATCTATGTAGGTGTGTATGATATGGATATGGATGTGGTATCAACGAACTATAGACGAGCATTTGTGTACTGCCGTCCGTGCTACCCCGGGTATATGCGAGTTCGAAACGGCGCCGCATTTACGGACAGCAACGAAACATTCCAATGCACTACGGTATGTTTGTGCGCTCTCGACAGAGGCTTGCCCGTATTCTGTGCCAATCCTTCTTCCAGTACTCAGGATCCCTGTGCGAGTTACCACCATGACCTAATGATGACCTGTCATTGCAGTTGCGAAACGCTTGCAATGCATCGAACCAATCCTACTATTGAGACACTAAAAAGCACAAAGGTGTCGACGCAAACCAGCCCACCCAGTTGAGTGCGGTCGGGGGGACATTTCAATGCCGCTGGTGCTCAGGAGCAAGCTTTACCTTACCGGAAAAGTAGGAAGATACTACACATTTCCACATCCCCGACCAGTGCTTCGTCTATGTTACTACAGGCGAGCTTCAGTTGCGAGCCAATGTGACGCCGGCGCTCCGAGTTTTGAAACATTACAACTTGTCTGGCTTCATTGCGATCCTGCATCCAAGGACAACCTTTAAACCGACGACACGACGAGGTACATTGACGGGGACAGGGCCACCTCATGTACCCTAAGCCCCCGCCTCCGGTCGTGATGTCCACCCATTGGACCGCAGTGGTAGGATCACAATGGTGATTTCAGTTTGAGAATTATAACATGCACGAGAGTATCGGTTGTTTCTTCCAATGACCATCAAAACCGTGATCGTCAGCAGACGTCGCCCTGGGGTGGATCAAATCGTGAAGGGGGACGCGGACGAATCGTAGGCGATTCGACTTGAACTGTTAGGAGATAATGGCCGCCACGTTTGAACGGGCTCTACCACTCAGCCATTGATGGATGGCATAGAGGATGGTGCGTAGAGAATGGTGGTACTTTGAATGATGACGCGGATATCCAATTTACCTATGTATACGCCTCGTCTTCTGAACTCCATGTAGCAAGTCCCAACGCAGCATGATGTATAAGTCGTCTTTCCGGAGCTTCTTTTCTATGTATGTTGGTAATTGGGGTTTGTGGTGCAAACATTTCCTGGAATTATGGTACATGGCTGTTGTAGAAACTAGCATGTAGTTCACATACCTCGAGGCTACCACTACTGCAGAATCTACGATGGAACAAAAAGACCACCATCATCCCAGAGCAAATGAATGAACATCACGACGAAGGTCGCGGAGGGCAAGAGGGAAGAGGTAGGGGTGGCCCTGTTCCGAGCACACGCATCATCAGTGCATAAATCGATGTACTCAAACTCAGCAGCAGAGACAGCAAACGAAGCGGCCGAGACCACAATGGACTTGAAAAAAATAATTTTCACTCTCAGACGAGAGGCTCTTCTGTGTAAAAGGCAGCACATACCACCGATCATCATGATCTGCCAGACCACGAGCGTCCATGCACTCTAGAGACTCGACGAGATCACTTCGCGTAGAACCGCGGGAAAGATCAGGAAACGAATCTATAATTCAACGTGACTGTTGATGAGATGGTTATGTGCAGCCGTGTTTCCCTTTGAGCTTGCACCCACCCCATGTCATACAGAAGAACTCCCGGGTACTCCCCCGTGCTGGCACACCGAACAAACGAGCACCGTCTAGCGTTGGGCTCGGCCCATACGGTACTGGGTTGAGCTGGAGTGTGACAGGCCTAGGCATCCCTAGACATCATCAGCGCCACTCACGCAAAGGAACGGAAACAAGAGTAGAGGCACCGAAGAGTACCAAAGAAAATATTTTCGCCTGCGTCTACGATTAGACAAGCAGCCCGTCCTTGCTCCGACTCACAAAGCATGCGTAACGGATGGAAACGCCTGAAACCCACATGCGTCATCGAACACGAAATGTGCAACTGGAGGCGTCAAAGTGAGATATTACCAACAGCACAAGCGCAAACGTAAGTGAGTCCGTACCTTGTCCCACAACACAATCAGTGATCTGCGGTGCTTCGACTCCTCGTTTACCAACAAAAATTGCTGCCCAACCCTTTTGTGATTGAGACGTGACCGTGCTCAACGGCACCATTCATATCCGCCAAGCTATCGAGGTGCCTTCATCCTCCCATCGACATACTGATTAGCGTCTGGAGGGTAGATGGTTGGAATGTTACCCTGGGTTGGATCCACCCTGGAACGAGTAGCACGGGGCTGTCATTCCGCTGACTTACTCGCAAGGATTTCCGTTCGAGGACGTAGACGGAACACTGATTTGCGAAGGCCACGACGGAGCTTGAATTGTTTTCCATCGCTCACCAACTGATCGTCGACGATGCTCAGTTGCTCAACACCGTCCTCTCGGCATGACTGTGGCCGCCTGGTCTAACCGCTAGAATTACTGCCTCTGTGCTGCGTCAGGTATACGAGATCGAAACAGCGATGTTTACGGAGAGCAACGAAACATTCCAGTGCACCGGGATATGTTTGTGTGGTCACAACGGAGGGCTCACCTATATTCTACACCGATTCTTCTTCTAGTACTCTCAGGGTTTGTTTGAGGTGTTGTAACCGAATTGCCATCTCAGCTTCGGGTATTACTCTCGTGTTTACTCCATTCCATTCCGCGTTGAACCCTGCAGTCGTTCTGTGTTCCATCCCAAGTGTGCTTCCTGCGCTGTCCCGCCAACACTGCCTTTTTGTCCCTTCTCCTTAGTTACATCCACACGGACGCGAGTTTCTACACAAATACGGACAGATCTACTCTAAAAAACCTATTCCTGGAGACCAATGTGCCCACACCAGGTGCGAAACCTCACCAGCGCCATCTCTGATACGTCATCTCTATGTTCACCTTTATAATACCACTGCCGTTGTCCCTTGCGCCAGCAGAACCCCGTTGCTCCGTTGGCTTTATGAAAACGGACTTGACCACCTCCCGCCGAGTCCGTCTGTTACCAAATCGCCCTTGTGAGGAAATGGGGTAATTCCCATGTCATCCTCCTCTGCCCCCGGGGACGCAGTGACATCCTCTGCCTGTCGTCCCAGTTCCGTGTACATTTGTCTCGGGCGATAATATGCTATTGATGCAGGGGGATAGGGTCCTGCTTACACTTTCACGAAGGTTGCCTTCGACAAGGCGGAAGGAAGTAAGAATGCGCAAATATTGCGGCAGCGAAAACTTTGAACGAGGGTCTATAACGATAACGATATCGCCGACCTCGCCGCCGAATTTCCTCGAGGAGTGGGTGTACCCTCCATCCACACTGCCATGTTCCAAAGCTGGTCATGGCCTTGATAGTAGGAAGCTCGAAGGTCACTCTCACGTGGAACCCACGTTGGAGTGGCAGCAAGGACAGGTGACCCCACTTGTAAGCACCCCCAGTCCGCGAGCGTAGAAGGAACGCTGATCAGGGAATAGCATCAGGGATAGGGCCCTTCTATTTTTAACCCATTGACTTCGATGACTTAAAGCTGGAGCTATTGATCATGCCGCCAAGTCTAGATGCGCTGATACAGCTCGGCTCATCTAATGTTGGCTCCTTATATCACACGGGGTCCACGGCGCTGAATCTTACAGGTGTACCCCCGGGTATTCCGACTGGTACCCGTACCCACCACGGGTTCTCCATCCTGGATCGACGACATAACAGTACCGTCAATCTATTCCAAGAACAAGAGGTCGCCACCCTAAACTGACGTATTTGTTTGTGGGACTGGGATTACTGCCCTTCACAACCAGTACGAGTTTGCTATTTACACGACTTATGCAGGCGGGAGTGGGATTGGCATTTCGTTCACCTCTTCTTTGACAGATAGCCATACCCGTCAAGCGTAGGTCTCGGTCCCGCTGGCGTCTCTCAACTATTGTTCGTCTATCCGTCAGGGGTCCCTTAGCCAGCTTCCAGAAGCACAGCTTTCGAGGTCAGTGTGTATGTTGGCGAATTCACCACCACATTTTATGTCGTCAAGTCAAGCGGGTGACGCTAGTGTCCAGGTTGTTCATGCCCCAGCAGTCTGAGTAGCGCAATGTGGATACTGGATTGAAGCAGACTCATAAGTAGGCCTTTCGCCCCTACCCAATCTCTATATCTTTCTTCTTCTTGTGCACATTACTTTGCATCATTTTGACCATGGCCTTCTCAGCCCATAGTGACATGCAACTGTATGTGCAAGGACAGATCCCCCATTTTGGTACTATGTGCAATCTATATGTTGCATTGCACTAACACTTGTGTCCCCATGGCCTATTGTGTTCATCCATGAAGGTGCCAGTGGGTACACGAGGCATCAAAGGACCCTCGGAAGGACTCAGCTTTGTTCACACTTGTGGGAAGGTGAGGGAGACTCACTCCTTTCAGCCTTTGTGTACCTCCACTCTGAAAGTCTGCGCTCTTTCTAGCTATGTGATTGCTCTGACATACCCATTTTCGGGGCAGTAAAGACAACCACATAGCAGGCAACAGGCGATGGAGATGAAGGGACAAGGACCTTGTCGATTGCAGAGATACTAGGGTAAGACAAGGGAGGTCTAAGCTAAGGATCTCTGCTGCAAGAGCACAAGTATTTATACATAAAGGATCCGCGCATGGACCATGAGAAAAGATAACTAAAGATGGGAGTGGAGAAGGATTGACATGTCATATGATAAGAGAGGCCAATGAGAAGGTGACGCATCATCTAGAATTACAAATAGAATGATTGGAAATGAAATGTGCAGTCAATGGTGTCACGACTGTGGACTGCAAAGTCATGTGATGGAAACGGCCACAGCCAACTGGATAAGGTCATGTGAGACGAAGCGAAGAAGGAAGGTGTATGAGGCAGGAGTTAAATGAGCAACTTGTGTTAATACAGCATATAGCTAAGAAAGTTAAGGAAAAGAAAGGTAGTCTGGACAAATCGTAACATTACCCCCTCATTATGGTTGAAGTCCCATTGAGACCTTTCACAGGAAACCTGTCATGTTGGCACAGGCGACATTGTTGAAGGGGTTATTGTCTATGTATATGTTGTCAAGATGCTCAGTCTCAATAGGTGGAGGGGTAGGAATAGGATGAGAGCATTCTGATGAGTGATGGGATCTGTTGGATCCGTGCGAACTGGTAGATGAGGTTCGTGTGTGGGAGCAAAAGGACTGATGCGAGGAAGAAGAGAGGAGGAGGGGGGAGTGGTGTGATCACGGCAACACCAGATGCAAATGTCTGCATGGTGTCTGGGTGCTCTCTGTCCACATTGGGAGCACCAATAACTTTGGCATTGAGTTTGGTTATGGCTGGGGGCAAAATCTAAGCAGAATGGGCAGGAGTATACGGGGCAATCCCATTTCATGTGCCCAAGGTGGCAGCATTGGAAACACACTTGAGGGTAGTGTGGGTCAGAAGGAGGAAGCAGGTTGTGCTGGAAGTTATGAGTTTCAATGCAGTGTAAGGCTTCTGTTGTATATTCGTCAAGGGGAGAGGATGAGGCAGATGGTGTCATGGGTTCACATTCAAGGTATGCAGGGTTGATGTTCTCGACCGGGGGTTCTTTTTTTTCAGGGATGACGGCTGGGTGCAGGGGTTCCAGCAGATTTGCAATGAGAAGGTGGCAACCAACACGAATGGTGGCCTCATGGCTGGCTGAGATGGTGGCAGCTTGTTCGCGGGTGGAGATGAGGGTAGCAAGATCCTCAGTGAGAGAACGGATGTGGGAGACAAGGTCTAGGAGGTAGCGGTCAATATCAACCAGGAAGGGGAGCATATCCAGCTGGTACATGGCAATGTAGAGCTGAGCTTGTACGTCTTGAGCATCATTGAGGATGAGGTGGTCGTGGAGGGTTACCTCAGCGCGGGAGGATGGGACATTGGTGTGCATGAGGATAGTTTCGTTCTATAGGTAGATGCCATAGAGCGCATTAAGAGGAGAGCTGACTTCAATGAAGTGGTCAATGTGGGATGCGATGTGAGGGTTGTGAAGGAGGATGGAGAGGAGGACAATGTCCTCGCTGGTGGGAGGATCTTCATGAAGGTGGTTGGTGAAAAGAGGGACATCTACAGACATGACAGCATCCTGTAGAGTAGTGACAGATACTGGTGTAAGAGGAACAGGAGTAGCAGGAGGAGGTTGCTCAATAGTTGGAGCATCAGTAATAATATCCATGGATGAAGTCAGGGAATAAGCTTGCTCAGAGGAAGGAGAAGTGCTGCGATATGAAGGCGGAGGGCTGAGGAGGGTGGCATTTGCTTCAATGGGGGAGACATTCTGGAGCGGGGTAGATATGATGGAGGAGATGATAGAGATAGAGACAGATGGGGATTGTTCAATGGCCATTTGGAGACGGTGGTGGTAGTGTTGGTTCAAGAGCGCTGGGAAAAAAAGACGGATGGGTGAAGCTTTTTATAAGCACTTAGGGCAGAGCTGGCATTTTTCAAATCCTGTTCAGGGACCCATGAGTCATCTTTGGTGGTGTATCCCTCCCATTGGACCAGGAAGGAATGGGATCACAGCATTCTGCGGTGGCATAAGATCTGGTCAATTTTGTATTCTTCTTTGCCAGCAACAAGGTCAGGAGGGGGTTTTGGAAAATTCCATCTGTGGACAGCGTTCTCACAGTAGGACATAAGAAGAGAAGCGTGGAAGACTGGATGGATCTTCCATGTCATGGGGATTTGGTGTCTATAGGTGATTGGGGATAGGACCTTCATGATGGTAAAAGGTCCTTCGCGTTTTGGGGCAAACTTGGAATTAATGACAGAGCGTTTGAGGTTGCAGGCTTCAAGCCACACTTTGTCTCTGAGTTTGAACAGTGTGAATTTCTGGCAGGTTCGAGTGGCCATGGTTTGGTAAGCGAGCTCGTGTGAGGCAAGGGCTTCGTCATGGGCGGCAGTCAGGGATTTCAAATGAGAGGCTACTGCGGGAAGAGAAGATTTGGCAATTACTGAGGGAAGGGCATGGGGTTCATATTCCATCATGAGATAGAACAGGGATTGATTTGTGATGGAGTGAGGGCAATGATTATGGGCAAATTTGGCGTGGGAAATGTTGTTGGCCCAGGAACTGGAGTTATTTCTGCAAAAGATGCAGAGATATGTTTCAATTTCCTGGTTGACTTATTCCATTTCGCCATCGGTCTGAGGGTGATATGTGGTGGAAAGGGAGAGGTCATAGTTTAAAATACATCCAAGTTCTTTTGCGAAGGCTGAGGCAAACTGTGGACCATGGTTGGAGATGATTTTGTCATAGAGGCTGAAGCAAAAGTAGACTTTGTGAAAAAATAGGGATGCAACTCCCTCAGCGGTGATGGATTTCTTCGTGGGGCAAAGAATCACCCCCTTAGTAAGCCCATGGTCTACCACGACCAGGAGGGAATTGAAGGAAGAAGACTTAGGAAGATCTGTGATGAGATCACACAAGATGTGCTGGAACGGGCGAGAGGCGGAGGACTTGATTGGTGTGAGCGGGGGTATGGTGGGATGAGTATTTGATTTGTTTTGCTGGCAAGTAGCACAGCCTTTGACATAGTGGCACACATGGCTGGCAAGGCCAGGCCACCAGAACTCAGCGGAGATGAGCTGTTGGATTTTTAAGAAGCTGGGATGACTGGCGGTTTCGTGATCGTGACAGTGGCAGAGAATAAACCTGCATAAGTTCCTGGAGTCTGGAACATATACACAGCCTTTATACATGAGAATGGACCCTTCCATTTGCCAGTTGGAAAGATGGGAGCAAAAGGCAGTGGGAATATCCTCATTGATTGATTGGAGGTGTTGGAGGACAAGGGGATCGCCAGCAGAAGCTGTGGCGACCTTGTCAGCAAGGGTGGTGTCAATAGCACAGACAAAGATAGAGGGGGGAAGGAGTGTGACCACCTGATTGTCAGGATCGGATCTAGGGAAATAATCACAGCGGCGTGAGAGGGCATCAGGGCCAGCAAGGTGAGATCCAGGGACATGGATCATTTTGAGGTCAAAGTCCGCCAGGTCAAGGAGCCAGCAAGCTTGGTGGTGGTTGAGGGTCTGTGGAGAGCAGAAGTACATCAGGTTCTTGTGATCAGTGAAGACCTGGACGGGGAATTGAGATCCATGGAGATAGTGTCACATGATTTCAGGGCACAGATGACTGCGAGGAGTTCATGATCATAAATGTTATAGTTTTGCTTGGCGGGGGACAGGAACTGTAATAGATAGGAACAAGGGTGCCAATCTCCGTTGGAGTCGGCTTGCAAGAGAATTCCTCTGGTGGCATTCCGTGAGGCGTCAGTGGCAATGGTGAAAGGGGTAGCAAGATCTGGCATGTGCAATACTGGTTCTGTTACGATTCGTCCTGGACTACTCTTTTCTTTCCTAATCTTCATTAGCTATATGCTGTATTTTTACGAGTCACTTGTTCGACTCCCGCCTCGTACGCTTTCCTTTCACCTTGTCTCATGTGACTTTATCCAGTCAGCTATTGCCATTTCCATCACATGATTCCACAGTCCGCAGTCATGACGCCATCAACTGCGCATTTCATTTCTGCTTTCCTATTTGTAATTCTAGTGACGCGTCGCCTTCCTATTGGCTACTGTTATCATACGACACGTCACCCCTTTTCCACCTACCATCTTTAGTT